>BQNB010003097.1:95024-117917 GCA_026074375.1 Tanacetum coccineum | reverse complement strand
TCCGAGAATACTGAAACATTTCCGAGAATGATAAAATACTACTAAAAATGAAAACTCCACCAAAATTCATAACGTCAAATCTAGTAGATCACTTAATCACGTTCAATTACTCGAAATAACTGCCAAAATACAACTCGAAAGCACAAGAAACTCAACCGAATCCACCGAATATCATCTTGAGGTTCTCGGACGTGTATAAACTCACAAATCAAATCATTCTAATCCTCTAATGGCGTATGATACCACTTGTTAGGTCTTGTTTATCTTGAATCATACATATTTTTCATGAAAGCTTAGAGAGAATAGTAGAGGAGGGCAAGTATTCAAAATTCAAATGTTATTAAAATAGAGGGAAAGGGAAAATGTTTATTACAATGCATCACCCTCTAATGATGATTAGAGGGGGTATTTATAGGAGAAGGAAGGAGCCTTCCCTTCCTTTATTTTCCTAATGTTTCACTTCTAGTCCCTATTATTTGGTAATTATGCTATTTCTTACTTTTAGCATAATATACCTTATTACAAGCTACTTTATTCTAAACAAAATAAAGACTATTAACTAAATATAACTAAACCACATAATCAACACTTTTTATGAACCTAACTGGTAACAATGCTGATATAGCAGCAATTACGGTGTAACATTTATGGTTACGCCGTAACCTCCTTAATTACGGAGTAAACCCTCTCATGGTTGCGCCGTAAACTTTTAAACCAAAATTTTTAATTATCACGTGATTACGGCGTAACCACCGAGGTTACACAGTAACCTTTTTCTAAAAAACCTCAAAAATAAGTTTTAAACATTGCTAAACCTTGTATAACTAAATGGACTTTGTGGGTATGTTCTCTGGAAACCCTCACGAGACTTCACTCGTCCACTTGGGCCACCAAGTGGTTTAAAAGGCTTGTTGCATATGCTAAATGCAACCGTGATTCCTACAAAAGTGAGTTAGGTTTGTATATTTATCATTAAACGATTTTATGCTGTAAGTTTGTTTTAGTGATCACAGGGGAAAATGAGTTTTTCTCAAGATGGAGATTTTCTGGATTTCTCCACCGGCTTATTACATTTCATATGTTCAGAAGCAATGCTCAAGGGAGTTTCTTGTTCTAATTCTACTCTTCCTGTTTATTTCATTTCCTAAATGTACAATTGGG
Organism: Tanacetum coccineum; assembly: GCA_026074375.1. Classification (NCBI taxonomy): domain Eukaryota; kingdom Viridiplantae; phylum Streptophyta; class Magnoliopsida; order Asterales; family Asteraceae; genus Tanacetum; species Tanacetum coccineum. Next base: position 116,756 of record BQNB010003097.1, on the reverse strand, counting down.
ACATTGTACAAAAAAAGTAGGGGGATGGGAGCAGAATTATCACTTGACCTATTCTTGCCTTCGATTTCCTAAGTTTTCTTTGAAAAATGGTGCCAATTTTAAAAATTTTGACATGTTTTTCTTATTAAACTAGAATTAATCTTTGCTGAATGCACATTACCCTTTATTATTACTTGGTGAGGTTTAAGCCTGATGTTCTGTTTTCATCTCATTATATAAAAATCCACCAAAATATTGAGTGTGTCGGTAGTATTTTAGACTTTAGAACTTGGCATGTACATCATTTCGAGACCTAATTGATTAGCAGGAATAGATGGGTCGAGAAGGTAACATTTAGGAATTCACCCAAATAGCCATTACGTGTGTGTTTATCGACTTGTTACACTGACTTGTCGACCTCCCGTGTTAAAAACCCTTTTGTTGCACTCATCATTAGTGAAAGATACCCCTAGATCACCCTTGTTAAGTCAATCTATGTTTTCACCTATGTTTCATTACACCATTTTGCCTTAGCCAACCCTGTAGTCTATATTTATCCTTGTGTTGAAATTTTTGGCTATCTAAGTCCATGGTTCAAGAAAATGGTTCGAAGATTGGCACTTTCATTGAAGACATATTATTATGATCATGGAAGACCCCCCAGTATTATCACTTTTGATATTGTTTATCTCAAGTGGGGGGATACGCGATCTGTAATATACAGGAGTATTATAAAAAAAGAAAAAAGAAAAGGTGGTGCAACTATAAGCCACCTAGAGAACTAACTCCTGATGTTGGTTACGTGTTATAAAATCAACTAAGTAAAAATATGGTGCAACCATAAGCCACCCAGTGATTGAAAAGGTGGTGCAACTATAAGCCACCTAGAGAACTAACTCCTGATGTTGGTTACGTGTTATAAAATCAACTAAGTAAAAATATGGTGCAACCATAAGCCACCCAGTGATTATGGGGATGGTGCAACTATAAGCCATCCAATGTATAAAGGTGGTGCAACTATAAGCCACCTAGTGAAGAATGGGTTAGCACGCTCCGCAAGATCTCATTATTAGCTAACCTATTATGATGATATGATCAGATTTTCGCACTCGAAGACTTGAACTATGGATGGACAGTAGCTCGTTATGGATACCTTAGATTATATATGACTATTTGTTTTGTTTTTTTATCTTAACACCAATTAAATGTGTATCATGTCTATCATAACCCTTATATCACCCAATAAACCTATGTTATGTCACTCATGTTGCCTTTAAAAATTGTTTAGACCATAACTCTAACTAGTGCAGATTTGTGTACTCTCCAAGCTTATGATAGAATACATGTTATGACTGTGCAGATGAGCGATCACCCCGAAAATGAACACTTAGACTAGTTAAGAGTTGAGTGATTTTTAATCCCCTTTTCGTGAAGTGTTCGACTTTGATGTTTCTAGCATAAGTCTTTTATAGATTCATTTCTTTGAGTTAAATCAGAGAAATCTTTTTATAAACTATTCTAACAGGTCTACTTGAGGGCAAGCAGAATTCAAGTGGGGGATATTTGATAACATCAAATATTTGATACTTTTAGTGTCAATTTTCCTCTAAAAATACTTGCAATTGTCTTATAAGTACTTGAATTCGCTACTTTTACGGTGATTTTGTTGTTTTCAGGTAAAATCCAAGTATGTGACAAGAAACACAAAAAAAGGACGTGAAAATTAAGAAAACACGGATTCTTATGAGGCTTTACGGCGTAACCTCTATGATACTATTACGCCGTAACATATTCAAGGCAAGACACGTCACCCAGCAAGATTACGGCGTAACCTCACTAAAGGTTTACGCCGTAACATTATTATTATGGAAGGCTAAGACATCTAAGTCAGCATTACAGCGTAACATGGACACTTGATTACGCCGTAACATCCTTTAAGCCTGTAATATGGAATGTGCACGTTAGCAGTTCATGGTGTAAACCTCTAAAAGGTTACGCCATAACATATTCAAAATCTATAAATAGAGGCCTCATTCAACCACTTTATCATCAACCATTCTACAGCAGATCCAAGGGGTGATCAAGGCCTCTATACCTCGAAAAATTCTACCAGAAGTCCAAGGGAGATCACACTTAACTTACTTTTGTATTTAATCATTCATAAACAACTTTTGTAAGAATTATGAGTTTTCCATTCATGATTATCTTTATTAATTCTTGCTGTTTTGTTGCTATGAGCGGCTAAGAACTTCAAGTGTTGGCCTAGTCATGAATTTACTATCATTATAATGTTTGTTTCCTGTTAGATTATGGTTTCGTTGGATATCCTTTGACTATCGTGTAACCCTGGGTTTTGATAGTATAGTGGGTGGTTTAGATCATGTTAATCATGTTATTAGATTACTGGTTGAACATGGGATTAGCAGGGGTACTAGGGCAGGTTTGAAACCCTATCCCTAGTGTAGGAACTGACCAGGTTACCGCCTCTATCACTTAATATACTTAAATAGCACATGAACTCTTTCAGAGAGGGTTAATAACCTATAAAGGTTATTAGACTAGTTATTGGGATAGTTGGGATTAATCACTATGACTTGGTTGCCCTACCTTCATGACTTTCGAGGGATTCGGGATTGCAGGAATTATAAGACAGACTAAATATATCTATTCAGGTATGTCGACTTTAGAAACCACCAATGAAACCATGATGTAACATTGCATAGGAAAACGTAGTTATAACGGTAGTAATGAAATGGCTAGTCTAGCACGCCTTTCTCCCTGATATCTTCTATTACTCTACTTTTTGCATATTTACTTTCTTGTTAATCTCAAAATCAATCTTAAAACCATTTTAAATGTGACAAATCAAATTAAAACTAATTGACACTTAGCTCTTGGGACGACCTCAGATTTACCATCTCTACATTACTCATGATCGGGTTCTCTGTCCGTTAGTGCGTTTGTCAGGTGAATCAAGTTTTATAAATTTAAAACTTGAACTAAATAAATTTGAAAATAAAATACGCATCAAGTTGATCACCTCATAAGTGTTTTAATGCATGTAATGTACTCTTAGGGGACTTGTAATAGTCTTCATACTACCTTACTTGTGCATTGCCTTAATGGAATATTACATAGACGGGGGGTTCGTGTAATTCGTTCGTGACTTAGAAAATACTTACACATCGCATCACAAGAGTGACAAAGCAATAGGATTGGGAGAAGCAAACTAAGGATCATACATGATTAAGTAAACACATTTATTTACCTATATGAGTTTCCACACATTAGTTTAGATTTAATTTTAGTATTTAGTTTAATTAGTTTAAAACCAAAACCCCCTTCAAACCAGAGATTTTAATTGCTTTATATAAATTATAAAATACAAAAATAATCTTCTTTCAATCCCCTTAGATCTTAGTTACGTTTAGTTTGAACCTTCCCAACCTATTCCTCTAAAGAACGATAACTACCCCATGAGTCTTGCCTATACTACACTACAATGGTTAGGTACTCTACCGAGGGAGTTGTAAAACCTGGTGTGTTACAACGACCGCATCACATATCATGTTACCTTAACAAGAACCCTACACCTTTATTCAGGTACGTTGACTTACCGAGGACTGTAAGAACGTTTGGGTTAGACCTTTAAGGCGAAAGCTTTGTGGAGGATAAACCAGTTGGGGACTCTATTGATACAGACCGGCTTCCTGAGTCGCAAACAATCGTTGTACCGAAGGTCATTATCATCGAACCTACTAGGCAAGATCAATGCAGTTCCACATGGGTTGAATTTGTGTTGATTACACAAGAGGAAACTCTAACCCCCTATGTTAACTCTAGGGGGAAATCCTAAGCAAACCAGTTTAATATCAGGTGCATCTGAATTTCCTTCAGGTGTTCAAGCAACTGCTTCTACATTTCAGGTACTATCTATTCCTGCCCATGAAAACATTTTACCTCCTACAGATACCACAACTCATATCCCAAGAACAAAACCAAAAAGCTCTTATAAGAAGAAACATGTGGGTCGGATAATCGCAAAAGCTAAACAAAGGAAAGTCAATCCCATGTCACAACAACTTCAAACTCTCACAAAACAACTTCAACAACAAAACAAAGATTGGATAAACTCATGACTTTCAAAGTACCTAATGAAATTGAAGAGTCAGTAGAAGCACATGTAATCAATGAAGTAAAGAATCAATTACCAAAGGTTGTTCTTGATGCATTATCTGACATTATCTGACCACATATCCATAGCACCGTGCTACACATTCTTCGAACTGAACAAATCAATCTGTTAACAACACCACAACTTTCAACTACCAACACTACCATTCAAGAAATGAAAGTATAACTAGTCACATGATGTCTAAAAACCTCACTTCAATTGAAGGAGAATGCCATCTTGCTCTTTACAATGCTTTAATAGATTCTATTGCTCAAGATGAAATAAAGGCCAAATGAACCAATTCATGAACCAAACATGAAGAAAACACCCCACGATGATCAGGATCCTCTTGAATATTATGAGGGGAAAAAGAAGCACAAGAATCAAAAGCATGTTGGTGAATCTTCTTCAGGAAAAGAACAAGTCACATTTGAATCAATTTATTACAACACATAACCAACTTTTACGAATAAGTCACGTAAACATAAAGATTGGTTCAATAAAGATGCAAGCACAGAGTATGATTGGTCTAATGATGACACAAATGAGCATAATTGGTTTAATGAATTGGTGGATGCTAACAAAGATCTAGAAGATGGTAAGATAATTAAAGATGATTCAATGGTTATGTTTTCGAAGAGGTTGAAGAAATGTCTCAACATCAATAAGCTAACTAAAGAAGATCTCAAGAGAAGCAAAAGTGATAGGTTTAATCTGTTCAAGAACACCTTCATGAGTAGAACAAAATTTGAATACAATCTGGATTAGGTAATGTTGGCAATGTCTAAAGAAATGGATTGGGTGAACCCTGAAACAAACATTAATAAAGATCAAGAATTATTCAAAGACTACACCAAACCACTTCCAATGGTAGGACCTCAATTGAATCGGAAAATACCAATATGTCACTTCTTCAACAAGGACTTGGAGTACTTGATGCATGGAAACAAAGAAAAGAAGTACGCTCTGTCATTCACAAAATATTCAGCTGCAGTCTATAATAAGGATGGGATTGAAGAATAAATTAGTAGGCTCTTCAGTTCAAGTGTTGCTGATAATGATGAAGATGTAGAACTGGGTATCTATCACTGGCCCGAGTTACGAAAAGGCTTTTACAAGACAGAAAAGCTTCCATAATAAGAGGTGATGTGCATTCAAATTCCGAAATTGTGACTGTAAAGCACATTAAAGTAGAACGGAAGTATGACTATGGGTTCTTGACAAGAACTGATGTTATAAGAGCTGATGGGGAAACCTACACATTCAAAGAATTTGACTACCGACGACTAAGCTTATATGACATTGAGGATTTCTATGTACTTAAGGTTCAAGGAAAATTGCATCATCTCCTTGGTCAAGTTGAATATGATCTGGTGAATTCTCTACTGGTCTTCATCATAAAGGAAGTCATCAAGAAAAGAGTTGAAAATATTCAATTAGGTGTAGAGAGCTACCAGCTGAAACTCAACCTTACAAAACCAAAATTCACATTCTTAGTACTGGTAGTGTAAAAGTTCAGCAGTACTTTCAAGAGAAAGTACTGCTAGTGCAATTTTGACTTTTGAAAACTAAATAAGCAATGAAATAAGCTAGAAAATGAAAACTAAAACTAAATTCTTAATAAGCTAAAGCTAAACTTAATCCAACTGAAATTAAATCTACAGTACTAACTTATGAAAGCAGTACTAACTTGGAAGTTAGTACTGGTAGTGTAAAGGCTCGGCAGTACTAACTGAGGTTAGTACTGCTAGTGTAATTTTGAGATTGCACTAAACCAAACACTACTTAACCATCATGACAGAGTTTGAGAAAGGCTTTTAAAGAGAAATCTAATGAACAAATCCTAAATACCAGATAAAAACTAGCTTAAAACAAACTTAATAATCATGATTAAACAACTGAATAAGCTTTAATCTAAGATCTTAACTAATTAAACTAATATTTTTGGATTTTATGAGTTTTTATGACAGAAATTGATAACTAAAGATCTATAACTACTTAAGCAAAAACAGATGAAAACACATAACTAAATAGCACTAGAAGAGATATTTAAACACTAATAAGCAAATAAACAGATCTAAACAAAGCAAGCAATAATATCAAAATTTAAAACTAGAATTTAAAGGTAAATGAAAGAGAAACTTACAAACTCCTCTAGCTAAACAAGAGGACTAAACAAGAGGACCAATTAAGGCAGCTACAAGCTCTCTAGCTTATGAATAAGCTAGATATAATCCTTGGGATCTCTTCCAAGGTATGATCCCCTTCCAAAAAGCTTAGATTCCAATAGATTCCGTACGATTTAAACTAATTAAAGGTTTAGATAAGATTAATACTGAATTCAAACAGCTCAATTTCAGCTTAGAGACTGAAAGAGCTTTGATATGAGCTTAGTGAGACAACTTATTAAGAGAGCTTATGAATTTAAATGAGAGCTTAGAAAACGAGATTTAAAACACTAAAGACTGAATTTCAAAAAAAAAACTGAATTACATTACTAGAAAAGGAGATTACAAAAACATTTAAGTACAATTACGAAATTAAGCTAAAATTTACTAAAAAGAAAGATAAAAAGAAAACTAAAAAAACTCGATGGTGTGTGTGTGAGAAGTGAGGCCTATTTATAGTGCCCAGCTGAAGCTTCTAGGACCTCTGCCTTGCTCTCCAAACTTTCAATCTCTGCCATTCATTGCTTTAATTATTTGAGCTTCAATCGTGGCCGTTTGATCAAGATGTGGACCACCTTAGTAATTGCCAGCGAGTCAATTCCCATGATTGACGTTTGTGCTAGTATTTGTGAGTAGTTATAGCACAAAACCCACCCTAATTTGTGCTTCTTTCTTTGATTACGTGGCTCTTCTTTAATGAATCCTTTGATAAAGACTGATTTGACCCTGGGTTTGTGATGTAGACCTCTTGAATTGACTTAAGCACCCTCTAATTTTGATTTGCCCTTTGTTTTACCATGGAGGTGAAAATGGGAGAGACGATGAATAGTAAATGGGTTTCCCGCTCCTTTGTCGACAGTTAAAACTGTTGTAGTTTGAGCGGTTTACACATTTGGCCCCTCTCTTTCATTTCTTCTTTTTAAGTTATAAATAACTTTCGAAGATAGCAAGATTGGTCCTTGTAGATGAAAATTGGCTAAGGCTTTGGTCTTTTGGGGCTTCGGCTTTGTACTCTTTTGATTCTCGTGTCCGTGTTTGCTCACTTTTGACTGTTTTCTTGTGATTTTTGACTTATCCATACCTGCATACACAAAACATAGATACAAGCATATTTTTGCCATTTTTGGTCTGTTTTGGGTTTATTTGGGTTATTGAAAATATTCAATTAGGTGTAGAGAGCTACCAGCTGAAACTCAACCTTACAAAACCAAAATTTACATTCCCAGGAATACAAGACTATCCAACCTTCACAATAAGTCCAAATACATATGGTGTGGTATACACAAACAGAAATGAAGGAAACCTATTTATGGGAATTAACGAAGTTTTCAAGTTTGGTGACGGTACAATAAAAAAGATCCATAAAGAACTAGAAACTATGCTCAAAGAGAATACAGTTGAGTACAAACATGGGTGTTTGAATGGTCGTGCATGGACTACAAGACATGAGAAGAATGATGACAGAGATTGAGACGATTATTCATATTTTAATGCCGAAAATACCCCCATTTAGGCTTAAATAAATAACAAATTTATAGTTTTTATTGCAAATATTACTTTTTTGTTATTTTATTTTATAAAGGTACGTTCAAGAATATTAGAACAAAAGAGGAGTGAAGAAGATAATTATTGAAGATTTACGCGAAGATTATTGAAGTTCAAAATAAGCCTAGAAGGCCCAACGGAAGAAAGAGTACAAATATTTCAAATCTATAAATGTCACAAGAGCTAAGTTGGTCTATTGGTTATCACTTTATGCTTGTGAGTTGAAGGTCGCGAGTTCGAACCTGGTGGGTGACAAAATATTATATTTTTTAAAATTACCTGAACAAGTGACGCATGGTGTTAGAAAGAATTAGAAACCAAACATGAGATAACATTTGGCTTGCTCCAATGGTTGAGGTGTTCTTTCGTGATACAAACAGCCCAAGTTCCAGCCTCGTTTGTGATCGTTTTTGAAATATTTCTACAGTGGGTCCGACTGCCACATGCCCTAGTCTTAATTATCGTTTGAAATAAATCGGGTCCCACCTACCCAACGTCCATAATTACAACGATTCAATTTGTATTACTCCAAGGCTATAAACGAGAGATAGCAGCTCATATTTTTTGGAAGGAGCCTTTTTATCATTTTCAAAACTAGTTTTCTTTCATATCGCAAATGTATTTTATCTTTTAATTCAATGTAGACCACTTTTGTTATTAACACACCATTAAGTGTGTAAGTGTCTTTTAATTTTAAGTTTGTATCTAATTAGCATTTTATCTTAATTATCTTTATCTTTAGCTTATTATTGCTTAATCTTTAGCTTATCTTCTATAAATTTTATGTCTTTAATGTTTTTATACTTTAAAACTTATAAAATTTCAATCTTTTAATAAAAACCTTTCTTCTTAGTCATTTAAATTAATAAAGTTTGTGTCTTTTAGTTTAAAACTCTTTTTAACCATGTCTTTCTAATAAAGTTTTAATCTTTATGCCTTTTTAGTGTTATTTTACCTTTAAAAATCATGTTTCATCATTTTAAGCATTTTATTTATGTAAGTTGCAAACTTTATTTCATTTCTCACCTTAAATTCACATAAAGATTCAAACTTTTGAATATTAGTCGAAGACTTATGGGTATTAAGGAGATTTTAAGGATTTTAGCGGGTATCAAAGAGTATTTAGGGTTTGAGCAATGGATTATGGTTGAAGTTTATGACTTTATTCATTGTTTTCATCTCCCGGTGCTTTCTAATTCTCTTTCCTAATCTCTTTCTTTATTTATGTTAATTGCTATGTTTAGCATAGTTAGTTTTGTTATGCTTAGTTTTATTATCATGTCTTTTAGATTTATTAGGATGTTAGAGTAGATATTTTTATATACTTGTTTGGGGATTGGTTGATTTGACGTGTTAGTTAAGTAGTGGTTTGGAAGGGATGCTTATAATTTAAGTTGATACTTTTGATTTAAACGATAATCCAAAAATATTATTTTAAAAAAGGTATAAAATTTGTTTTAACTAAAATTTAAAAGTGGAACCATGTACGATTTTAGAAATTTATTATCTACTTAAGTCAAAAGCTTTTTGGTAATAAATCAACTTAAGAAGTACGTTGTGGATTATCGTTGTTAGGATCATTTCACATTCTTTTCTCGAGGTTATTGGGTAAACGGAACCGGTGACCAATAAACTTGGACTAGCATGTAATTTAATCCAAGAGTCAAATTTCTTATCTCGAATTATCAATCGTCCATTCCAAATTACCACTTAGTCACCACTGAAAATTAACCATATCCAAACAAATATATTTCTTCCTTTATATTTTTCGTTATCCTTTTATCTTATTTCGTAGTTTCTCCTTATATTTCCTTAATTATAGTTTGCCTTAGTTTCCTGTTAGTTTTTCCTTTTAGTTTATAATATCAAAAACCTAAAATAGCGACATCTAAGCATCCAACGAAAAGCTTAAACATAATTCTCAAATTCACCTCTCCTTTAGAATGACAACCCGAGAGATCTATACTTGCCGGTATACTTAGGTATTTAGGTTTGTGTCCATATCTTCTTATCCTTATAAATAATTTTGCATTGTGCTTCAACGACTACATCAAAATGGCGTCATTGCCGAGGAGATGGTGTACGATTCTTACGTTGTAGTTTAGAGTTAGTGCCGTAGAGATCCTTTTACTTGAATTCTCATTCTTGTAAAAGTTCCTTTCAAGTAAATTTAAAAAAAAACAAAAACAAAAAAAAGAAATGTTTTGAGAAAATTATAATTTTTCACCCTTTCATTCCCATGATCTTCGGACCATGGAAGAACTTCATAAGCCGTTAATTTTTAGTAGAGGAGGACCGATCGCTCCGACAACCATTCAACAACCCGAATTTGTTTTGAAAAATTATATGATCGAGCGTCTTCAACAAAATTGTCAATTCTATGGATTCCAAGACGAAGATGCGAACAATCACTTAAACAAGTATTTATCTATCACCCAATTCATCAAGAAAAATAGAGTTTCTGAAGACATCGCCAATCTTAATCTTTTCCCATTTTCTTTAACCCACGAAGCTGAATCTTGGTTTTATCGTCTTAAAACACATTCTATTCATACTTGGGAAGAGATGGTATCCAAGTTTCTATCAAAATACTACCCATATTCTAAAGCATTGCAGCTTAGGAGACGTCTTAAATTTCTAGCAATTGCCCTCGGAGTCAGTATTTAAAGCTTGGGAAAGATTCAAATCATGTTTGCGAAAATGTCCATATCACAAAATCATACTTGTTGATCAAATCCTAACCTTTTACCATGGAATAACAATGATTGACTGAGAAAAAATGATGGTGGCTGTTGGCGGTAATATCATGTGTAAGACTCTTCAGGAAGTATATGATTTAATCAGGAATATGACACATCATCATTTTTAGTGGGACGCCGAAGTGTACTATGACACTACCACTAGTGTGAGTGCTCATTATTCTCATATGACGTTCGGGTTGAGTGCGCAAATTGAGGTCCTTGGAAAACAGATACCATATATAACTTATAGTTTCAAGATCAACCAGGACCAGGTCATCCTTGCATCGTTAACTATTCATACTATGACGAGAGTGATGAGGATGAACCTTTAGAAGCAAATAAGTTAGAGATGGATCTACTTATTAGGGAACCATCGAATACCTTTTTAATGGGGGATGAGGAGATCAAACTTAATTCTCTTAAGGATATTGTTGACCTTGTTCTAGTCCCAAGGGTATTCGAGAAACCCTTGGATTCTCTTGATCCGATTTCAAAAACTTTCGATCAGACTATCACAACTCCTTTGTTTGATTTCAATTCTGAATTTACTTTAAATTCTGATAATCCAATCTTTGAAGTCCGGTACGAGGATAGTGATGAGTCTAAAACGGAGATAATAATGGATGAGGTGCAAATTAATAGCTCACAAAGTACCGCACAAATCCCAACTCCGTATGGAAAGTTACCTTTTGATATGACCATGCCTAGCCCAATCCTTACTTTATCATAATTTCGCTATGGCATTTTTGGTTCGTATCATATTTTAGATATACCTGGCCCGAAACTATTCTCTTATTTATCGTACAGTTTTGGCCTCGTCTTTCCTAAGGAATACGTCAAATTTCTCTCATTAAATATATTCCTGCTAGGAGACAAAAATGAATTATTTAACCCCGGAATAATCGTTATTGACGTCGGCTCAAAAGTTTTAAAGAAAGTCTATCAGTGATTAAACCGTCTCACCTTTTTTTTTGAGTGAAAACTAAATTTTGGGCGAGTCAAGCTAGTGACTCAACAAAAACAAGCGCTTATCAGGAGGCAACCCGTTTCTTCGTATCTTTTTATTTTTATTTTTTCGTATTCTCTTTATTTTAAAAAAAACTAAAAATGAAACAAAAACATCATAAACTATAAACTTATCGTATCCTTATATATGTCCCTACATTATACTATGACACTTCTTTTGAGTTTCAGGACTTAGTAGAGTTTGTCACATTTTTGGACGTGATATTTGGACATGGAACGACATAGCATGGGCCTTTATCTTCTATAGTATTTGCTCCGGTCAGATTAATTCCTAGGATCGCATAGTTTTTCTTGGATGCTGAGACTGAGCTCCTCTATACTTATATATTACTACCGATCTTCATACACTAGGGGATTTTTTTCTGTTCTTTGATCTTGTTCTTATATTGCATTCTCATTTTCACATTTAGAAGCATCACATTTCTCTTTTTTGTTCTAAATGTGGGGTTGGCATCCTGCTATTTGGAACATTTAGGAGAATGTTCGTTCTAAATGTAGGGTGGGATTTACATCATTGTGATCATATGTGTACCTATTTGTTTGTTTTGAGCAACCCCAAATTGATCTAGTTTTTCCAAATTAAAAAAAATGTGCCAACTTTTTTGAATTTCGCCAAAATTTTTATTTCTTTCGAGATGCTAAATTACAAAAACAAAATAAAAAGAATAAATGATCAATTTTTGGTGCGGCTTTGAACTTTAAGTTTGTAATAACTCTTATTTAATTTCATATCAGTTCTTGTTTGATGAGATGCAAAATTAATTAGGAATGAAGTTTTACTTAGCTTAATGTTTTCGATGATTTTGCTCGAGGATGAGCAAAGCTTAAATGTCGGGTAGTGATGAAATCACGATTATTCATATTTTAATGCCGAAAATACCCCCAATTATGCTTAAATAAATAACAAAGTTAAAGTTTTTATTGCAAATATTACTTCTTTTGTTATTTTATTTTATAAAGGTACGTTCAAGAATATTAGAACAAAAGAGGAGTGAAGAAGATAATTATTGAAGACTTACGCGAAGATTATTGAAGTTCAAAATAAGTCTAGAAGGCCCAACAGAATAAAGAGTACAAATATTTAAAATATATTAATGTCACAAGAGCTAAGCTGGTCTATTGGTTATCACTTTATGTTTGTGAGTTGAAGGTCGCGAGATCGAACCTGGTGGGTGACAAATATTATATTTTTTAAATTACATGAACAAGTGACGAATGGTGTTAAAATGAATTAGAAACCAAACATGACACAACAGCTGGCTTGTTCCAATGGTTGAGGTGTTTTTTCGTAATACAAACTGCCTGAGTTCGAGCCACGTTTGTGACCGTTTTTGATATATTTCTACAGTGGGTCCCACTGCCACACGCCCTAGTCTTAATTACCGTTTGAAATAAACTGGGTCCCACCTACCAAACGTCCATAATTGCAACAGTTCAATTTTTATTGCTCCAAGGCTTTAAACGAGAGATACCAACTCATATTTTTGGGAAAGAGCCTTTTATCATTTTTAAAAGGAAAAAGATCCTCTCATGTTCAAAATGAACATGAGAGTTAATGTTGATTATGTTGTGAGAAGAAAAAAAAAGTGGGCCATCATTATAATACTTTTGTTTTATTTAATTTCAAATCTTCACTCACATAAACTTGAACATGACCCCTCATGTTCAAAATGAACATGAGAGGATCCTTATCCTTTTTAAAACTAGTTTTCTTTCTTACTGCAAATGTATTTTATCTTTTAATTCAATGTAGACCACTTGTTATTAACACACTATTAAATGTATAATTATCTTTTAATTTTAGTTTGTATCTAATTAGCGTTTTATCTTAATTATCTTTGTCTTTAGCTTATTATTGCTTAATTTTTAGCTTATTTTCTATAAATTTTATGTCTTTAATGTTTTTATACTTTAAAACTTATAAAATTTTAATCTTTTTATAAAAACCTTTCTTCTTAGTCATTCAAATTAATAAAGTTTGTGTCTTTTAGTTTAAAACTCTTTTTAACCATATCTTTCTAATAAAGTTTTAATCTTTATGCATTTTTAGTGTTACTTTACCTTTAAAAATCATGTTTTATCATTTTTAAGCATTTTATTTATGAAAGTTGCAAACGTTATTTCATTTCTCACCTTAAATTCACATAAAGATTCAAACTTTAGAAGATTAGTCGAAGATTTATGGGTATCAAGGAGATTTTATGGATTTTAGCAGGTATCAAAGAGTATATAGGGTTTGAGCTATGGATTATGGTTAAAGTTTATGACTTTTTTCATTGTTTTCATCTCCCGATGCTTTCTAATTTTCTTTCCTAATCTCTTTCTTTATTTATGTTAATTGCTATGTTTAGCGTAGTTAGTTTTGTTATTCTTAGTTTTATTATCATGTCTTTTAGATTTATTAAGATGTTAGAGTAGATATTTTTATATACTTGTTTAGGGATTGGTTGATTTGACGTGTTAGTTAAGTAGTGGTTTGGAAAGGATGCTTATAATTTAAGTTGAGACTTTTGATTTAAACGATGATCCAAAAATATTGTTTTAAAAAAAGTATAAAATTTGTTTTAACTAAAATTTAAAAGTGGAACCACGTACGATTTTATAGACTTATTATCTACTTGTTATCCCAAATATTAACCACTTCACAACAATAAGCAACACACTAATAAGGCAAATATAATAAGCTAGAAAAGAGAGAAAGGAAATATTGGAAGATTAGATTATAAAGAGAAAGGAGGATGGTGGGAGGTTACACACACAACATATGGCAACCAACACCCTCTTCATGTGTGGAGAGGGTTCTATTTATAGTATCATAGCCACATGTTGGCGTATGGACTCTCATCTTGGGCCGGGCTTGGCTTATGTTGGGCTTTAGCCGGAAATATATACAATATTAGCTTAAAGTCCAAGCCCGTTATACCCGACTAGCCTATTATAATACAAGACTAATTATAACTGAGACGACCGACGACATTCTTGTTTGACTTATATAAAAATAAGGCTAACAATCTCCCCCAATGTTGAGGTCGACTTCTATATCCCCAATGTTGACATTCTTGTTCGACTGATGGCATTCTTGGTGGAGGTTATATTGATTTGACTTTATCTCCCCAATGTTGAAGTTATCTTGATTTGACTTTGTGCTTTGCCTTCTTTTAGTCTTCGGTCTTTGTCTTTTCTTGTTTGTAATGGGCTTGTTCCTTCATGCTTAGTGATCTTGATCTTGAGCCTTTGTCTTTTGACATTTGGTTCTTAAGATAATCTTGCATCATCTCCTTGTCTTGAATCATCTTGATTTGTCTTTCCTGATTAACTTGTGCTTTTGACCGACATGCTCATACTTGTCTTGGAAGCTAGCAACCTCCTCTTCTTCATCAAGGCTAACAATCTTCCCTATTGAATGTGACTAAGGCTAACAATTCCCTAGAGGACGATTCCTTGTTTAACTTTGAATATCTTTGATGATAAAGAAGTTAGTGATTATCAGAGTCGCTGAATCTGACATGAACTTGAGCTTTCTGGCCGATTACATTCTTGTTTAGCAGTAACAGTCTTGATGTTGAATGATTGACTTTTAAAGCTTGAGTATGAGCATGTGGTGATGAATCTGACTTAGCTGGAATGGGGCTGCAACACTGACGTTTGTACATGTGTTTGAATGTTAGTAATAAACAGTAGATATAGACGAAATGTCTTTGTCATTCGTCGATTTTAGGTTGCGATAACCACCGGTTCCTCATTTTATAGTATAAATACTATACTTGTGATCAGGTAGATTTAAAGAATCTCCTTGATAGGGTTTCCAGCTCAAAGCGTAGTATCTTCTAACACATGTGTATTAGGTTAACCATGCTTGCATGTTCTCATTATCATAACGTCTCAAAGCAGATAGCACGATAAGAGTGAATCGGATAGTTACTATCTTTCTGATTAAGTCGTCAATTCATTTACTGGACCAAATTGATATCCAGTTATCACAAGCTCGATTCATATAGAATCTTGCAAGTCACCTACTGCAAAGCTGTTTGATGATGACACTGGAAGGATTTCCATTCGTCACTGTGAAACTAAAGAGTGTCACTCTAAATGTTCTGGCAAGATCACAAGGATAATGTGTAGGACTCTTTGATACCAAATGTTGCATTTTGATGAACAACAAGTGTTATACATGAATTGTGTCCTAATGAGATTTATACTTTGATCTCTCTTGGCTCTAGACTCGATTTGTGCACTTTGGTTTTAGTAATCAGAGGCTGGAGCTGACTGCCACCTTTTTCAATATCAACAATCTTGGAGTGAGATGTCAATAGATAATATGTATCTCTATGACAAATTAGACAAGTCTCTTTTGAGAGAAACTCGAATGGCTGGGAAGGGTTGTGTATTGCATCACTAGGTCCATGACGGCTTTCTTCAATACCAACAATCATCTTTGTGATTTTGATAGATTATGTATTGACCCAGTTTCTCCCTAAGTTGTGTGGAAGGATTCTTTATTCTCATCCTTTATCCATACATTTCTTTTTCATTCTTCAACCCCTTCAATGCTTACCAAGACGTCATCACTAACACCTTGTTGTGATTGTTCCAGTGTTAGCTCAACCTTAGTCGACATTATTCCCATATTCTCATTCATCTCCAATCATACCTAAGGACTTCTAATTCTAACTATGGAATGTCCATGGGTAGATCCCTTCGGTTCTGGCTGGATCATAGGACTTATACCTAACCTTAACCACCTTATGACTTCATCGACATCGTGTGTTAATTGGTTGTTGGGTATAGAGATTGAACCATAAAACCTTTGATACAGACATTTTGAAATACTCTCCTTACATATGTGCTTCGAGATTCGAAATTGTTTTGCACATGAAGGAAAGAGTTGCACTTAGAATCTTAAAGATCACATTATTCTATATCACATTTTAATCATATTTTCTCCCCTTATTTAAAATAACAAATCTCTTAGTATTTGAAATACCAATTGATTAGAATTTATGACATGAAAAATTCCATGGGGAGAAAATTATACCACGATATTGCATGAATTTATTTTTCTGATAGCTCTCCTTCAACACTGTATGTGGGATACCACTAATTTTTTTAAACTTGACATTACAAGGAAAAAATGATATGACACCACAAATATGTTGAAGACGGTGTGAAATGCCTTAATGAGCAATGTATATTATTAATTGACATTATAATTTCCATATTTTAATTTCACAAAATATTTTTGGATACATAAAATTAACATTTATGAGATGCACCCAAAATAAATTAAAAGGCTTTGTTTTAAAAGCTCCCCTGATTCACTTATGAAAATGACATTTTTGAGCATGATTGTACCAATTGTTAAACACACCAATTGTTAAATATATCGAGGAATGGAGTGTTGAACATACAATTTTAAAAAATACCACTTATTATGGAAAGATACCACAAATTATATTTTAAGCAATTTGATATTGAAAGTTCTTTTTGAAAAATTATGTTCAACGGTTTTTAAAACACATGATAGAAGACTTCTCTTCTATTTGTAGAGTAAGCGTAAGTATTTGCTTCAGTGCGCTTGCTTTTCTTGTGACATTTGGGTCCGGGTTGCAATCTGAAGTGATTACAAACCATTGTCATGAGCTCAAAACTTCTGATGTTTTGAATACGAGCTCAAGACCCGAGAAATTTGACTTTCTCGTTGATAGGATAAGTTATCTTCGGGGATACACTTTCCTTACATTGAGGCCCGAGTTATGTACTGAAATGCACCTAAGTCATTGAGAAAGTTTAGAAATGACATGTTTTGAAACGTTTGAACTCTTTCTCGAACTTCATTTACACACCCGTGTCAATATTATTCGACATTTCTAGGTACGTAAATGTTATCAATTCCAAGAGACATGTCGAGAAGATTCTTTTTGGTATTTTTGAAATTTTTTGATTTTATATTTTGTTTTTCTAGATTTTATATTTTTGTATTTGATTTTTTTGTTTTTATATTTTTGTATTTTCTTTTTCAAAAATATTTATATATCAAAATAAAGAGAAAAACAAAAATATATACAAGTCGAAGTTTCCATCAGCAATGACAGTTGTTGTAGAGTTAAAGTAGATGAAGTGGAATCTAGTTGTTGTTGATGTTTATTGGATGCATCAGCAATAGTAACACCGAAAGACTTTGAAACAACTTAATTTTATTCATTGAAATATTCGTCGAACAAATGACCGAATAGACTTTCCAACTCTATCATTGACATCATGACTATCATATCTGTTGTAGGAACTTTTGTTGACGTTGTGGTTCAAGACTTGAACCGTGTTGTTCAAACATCATTTGACATTGAGGAGCAAGGCTTGAACCATGTTGTTCAAACGTCATTGTTCTTATTCATCAGTTTTGAATCCCCTAAGACTTTGGTCTAGCAGATATTTTTTTTGCTTTTATCAAAGTTATCCCGTGTAACCATGGTCTCCCAGCTATCACATTTTCTTTTATCAACGCCTTGATTTTGTCTCTATCGATAGAAGTACCTGCACTCAAGTGAAGAGTTTGTTCTTTCTAAACATTGATAGATGTACATGCACTTGAATCAAGAGTTTGTTTGCATTCATGAGGGTTAGTGATATATGTATTAGAACCATTTGGGGGTTCACTGTCAGTCTTGCTCGTTCAAGAGTCAAGTAACTTTCCTGTAGGAATCCATCTAAGACCAACATTTTCATAAATTCTACCTGTGGGTTTCCACCTAAGACCAGATCTAGGAGATGTTTTCTCATACACAGCGAAAAACTTATTAGGATAAAATCTATGTCCTATGAAGATCTGCCTTACAGGTTTCTGAGTGTGACTCTTCTGTTCTACGGGTTTGTTAATGTTTCTGGTCTTATGGGATTGAATCTTAGCACGCGAATTTACTTTCTTCAAGAATTTTGAATATAACCTAAAGTTTATTAATAATTATTTGAAAATAAAACCTTAGGTTATAATTTTGGGAATTATAAAGATATATCATAAGATATATTGTTAATAAGAAAAAAAAAGATATTTTGGTTAATTTGATTATTTTGTATATTTACTTTCTTTTATTAAAAGAACCTATTTTAAGGGATAGGTATTAAAAGGTTTTAGCAAGTATTTTGTGTAATCTTCAAAATAGGAAAAAAATTATTTTGTCCCCCCCCCCTCATTTGCTTAATGAACCGGCCCCTATAGGTGTTGATACACCAAAATCTTTTAATTTTGAAGTCTAGCTTAATTAGGGAAAAGAGTGTAATTAAAAAAAGGATAAATCTTTTAATTTGCAAACAAGTTATTTTTGTCTTTTTCTTCCCTTTTTTTTCTTTATAAGGCCGGCCATATTCACCCTCTCCCATCATTCTCCATCATTCTCTAAAAATTTTCTCTCCATAATTTTGTGTATTCCTCCATATAAGCTTCAAGCAAGAAGATGGTTTAGGTGTTTTTGAGTAATCCTGGAAGTTTTAGTGTTCTTGGTGTGGTTTGATCTTCAATCTTTAGTGTGTTCTTGGTGTTTGATTTTGTACTCCTCCCTCATTCCATAGATTCGGTGAAGGTGTTGTGATCTTTTGTCTTCATGTTCATTTCTCTCCGATTGCTTATTCGTTAAGGTATAGATATTCCGTCCTTTTAGTAAGGACACCTCATGTCTTGATTCTCATTTGTTTTAGCTACTTTGGTTCGTTTGATATTCCGTCTGATTTGATATCTGTGCTCATGACTCATTGATATTCGTTGATATTCTGTTTGATTTGATATTCGCATTCATGATTCCTTTTATCTTTGTTTGAATATGATATTAGATCCGTTATCTTGATTGAATTATTGGTAACTTGATCAGTTTGCTTAAATCTTTGCCCGAGCTATTTGAACTAGTCATAGAGGTACCATGACCATGTCATTGATGCACTAATGGCATGACACTATCTGTGGCGGTGTGATTAGTCCACGGCGTTCCCTTTTGAAAGATGGCCTTTGATTATTATTAGCTTACATATGTATGTATACTCGTCATTGTACTTGTGTATATGGATATGACTTTGTTTTGCAGGGAGCGTATGGATGCATCCTAGGTACTTTGTTCCGTTCAGTTTAGGTGAATGGTTGTGTGTGTGCAATACACCCCATATCACATTTGGTACACAGGAGGAGCTTGCCTGTGTATATTTGATTATGACTATATGATTATTTGTTTAGGGTCTATTCATGTATCATGTTTAGACATTTGTTTGGACTCGTGGGCATTCCTTTGTTGTTCTTGATTCTTATTCATTTGATTCGTATTTCGTATGATATTTGTTTGGCAGGTTCTCGATATTCGTTTCGTTCATCCCTTTGTTTTATTTCCGTTATTATTATTATATCTGTTCACTGAGCGTTAGCTCAGCCGCGTTTTCTTTTCCTGTGGCAGGTATTAAGCGGGAAGCTAGGAAATAAGTGTTGAGAGTAGGAGCTTTTAGAGGACCCACCTTTAGAAGAACCTTTTTTATTTGGATTTATGTTTTAAGACCTTTCCTTTTGAAGATTTTTTTCATTTGACTTTGTTGGAATTTAATACTGTTAGAAGTCATTTTATTTTATGACTTGGTATTTTAATTAATAAAGTCTTCCGATTGCTTTTATATATGTTCTGATTTGACACCATAATGTGATGCTTTATCTTTTTATCGGAGCGGGGTGTTACAATTATAGTATCAGAGCTGCCAGGTTAAGCCCTATAGAACCTAGGTTATGACATGTGAGGATTGGGTAGACATTAGGCTTCTTTTTTATATGACCGCTTCCTTTCGTATTTTGATCTTAACTATAAATTATCTTCGCTGTTTCATTCGTTGATTACCTGCTACTAAGGGGCGAGTATTTTCTTCGACCAAGGATCAGGTGGCTAACTCTTCAGGTACCGTTCCGGGGACTCTCTTCTTGAACGGTCGTGCTGTTTTTGTCTTATTTGATACGGGTACAACACATTTTTGCGGTTTATGTTTCATTTACTAAACACATTAGCATCTTCCCTTCGCTACTTAATTATACCTTACCGATATCTACGCCTATGAAAAGTCTGACCATGAATATCCGAACTGTCCACTTCGTTTTGATGATAAGATTTGTTTTACTAATTTGCCTCTCTTAGAACTGAGTGATTTCGATTTTATTCTTGGTATGAATTGGTTGACTGTTCATCGCGCCTCTATCGTTTGTCATACCAATCGTGTCATCTTTGGTAATCTGAATAACCTTGAATTTATCTACGTATTTCAATTTCGATTTCAATTTCGAGGACAAAATTTTCTTTTAGAGGGGAAGAGTTGTAAAACCCAAATTTGAAATTTCATTTCATATTGGTAATTTTGAATATAACCTAAAGTTTATTAATAAGTATTTGAAAATAAAACCTTAGGTTATAATTTTAGGAATTATAAAGATATATCATAAGATATATTGTTAATAAGAAAAAAAAATATTTTGGTTAATTTGATTATTTTGTATATTTACTTTCTTTTATTAAAAGAACCTATTTTAAAGGATAAGTATTAAAAGGTTTTAGCAAGTATTTTGTATAATCTTTAAAATAGGAAAAAAATTATTTTGTTCCCCCCTCCTTTGCTTAATGAACCGGCCCCTATAGGTGTTGATACACCAAAATCTTTTAATTTTGAAGTCTAGCTTAATTAGGGAAAAGAGTGTAATTAAAAAAAGGGATAAATCTTTTAATTTGCAAACAAGTTATTTTTGTCTTTATCTCCCCTTTTTCTCTTTATAAATTGGCCCCCCTCTCTCTCATACACAGTATTCTCTCAAAAGTTCTTACTTTATAATTTTGTGTATTCCTCCATCAAAGTTTCAAGCAAGAAGAAGGTTTAGGTTTTTTGAATAGTCTTGGTGTGGTTTGATCTTCAATCTTTGGTGTGTTCTTGGTGTTTGATTTTGTACTCCTTTCTCATTCCATAGGTAAGTCTTGATTTGTTTTATTCTTGTGTCACCATGATTACATATGCAAAGTTTTCTTAAAACCTAAAAGATTGTAAGAAATAATGTGTTTATGTTCTTGTCAATTTCTCTAGGGTTTAATCTAATTAAAAT
>BQNB010003097.1:0-94064 GCA_026074375.1 Tanacetum coccineum | reverse complement strand
CGTTCCGTATACACTGCATTCTCTCCATAGATCCCGAGAATTGATCGAATCAGGAAAGTTGGTAACAAAGATAGAATGAGAAATCTTATGCGTAAAATCTTCATTGGAATCCTGGAATCGTTTGTGAGACATTCTTTCTTTGAATCTTGATTTGTTTGAAGATTGTGGATCTTTTAAGCCACGCACACAGATCCGTATCTTGGATCTTGGATTTTGTTTAGGATTGGATCTAGAATTTGATTTTGGAGTTTACATATTTCTTCATCACTATAACAGGTAGGAAATATTTAGAAAAAAAATTTAGCCATCCCCTTTATCTATACCTGGGTCACTATTTTTGTTTAACACCAAATTTTAAAGAAAACTTCCGCGGAAATTTCCCTTTAATGAAGTTAACATTAAAGTTATATGAGACGTAGAATGTAACTAAAGAAAACGAGATAGGACTTTGATTGTAATGCAGTTTTGCCACTCTAACTTGTTTCACCACGTACACCCTTCTTTGTTGCACCGTCTTGATGTCAAGTGATTTAGCACCAGCCACTCGTAAGCTTACAACCATAACGTCTCCAGGTATGTATCTATGTATATCTCTTATATTCTCAGTTGTTAATTGACTTGATTATAATCATGTCTTAAAATGTTGGTATAGCGCGAGACACCCAAAATACCCAGATCACGCAAGGAACATTCCAAAATACTGTGATGAAGAGAGTGAGCATCACAATCATCATTAGACTCGAAGAATATACATTATGAGTATGTTTACCTTATGAAGATAGACATTAGTTGACATCATACCCTACGTTCTCTGTTGGCGTGTATGTGAATATATATCGCTGTACTAAAATGATCAAACTTGCTATGAATTTATCATCACGTTCATCATTTATGCTCTTTTTAACCGTAAGAACGGGTACTGTATTCTTTTTTATTTTAATAAAATTTAGTGCTTTTTGATACTTTGTTAATTCTTCGATTATTGTTGCTTGTTCTTGCCACCTCAAGTAACTTTACTGAGGTGCAAATCCGGAAGTACAAAAGCAGAGATCGAAAATGAAAGAAAAACCTGCAACTAAACGCGCACCAAGTATTTCCTTTTTCTTTTTTGAACTACAAATAATCATGATGCTTAATTCTTTATGAAAAGGCTTCACCTAGCCTCGCAGATCGAATAATTAACAGCTTACCGAACCGGATTGACGCGGAAAGGGATTGGTCACTGATGGTTAATGGAGTCGGTTGACTCATGCTAAGGATTATCCAAATGTTGCACCCAAACAAGCAGAGGCTTAGAATGGCTTTCGAGAAACCACCTACATATCCAGGCTCGCCGCGTAGTGAGAGGTGAAATAATCATCATTAGGTCCTCATCTGAGCCAGATGACAATTTACACGTACTAAACCATAATCTTACATACTATCTAATATATTAATGAAATGTTGAATCTAAAGTACTTGAACAAAAGTTTATTGTTACAAGCTGCAATAAAGATTGTTCAAATGTGTTAAAATTATTGAACTTCTTGTTGAAGAAATAAGTCCAACAAACCTTGAATGCTAGCGCGGAATATAGACTCAAAAAAAACACACACGTGACCCCAAACGTTACATTGTATTAATTAACGAATGAGCAAAGAAGAATGTACACGTATTATACCTCTCGTACCAAACCTTAATTAAAACCCTAATAAAAGCTATTACAACGAGGAAGAAGAATGAATTAACTAACATCCCCCTCAATCCTTATTTTATAATGAGAGATGCGGTGGGTATACAAATTTCCTAAAATCAAATAAGAAAATATCCTAGTTATAATTATCCTAATCTAAATTACCATGTACACTTAACCCCCTAACCAATGTTAAGTTTACTCCTATAAATCCTACATTTCCAACCTTAGGTGTATACACTTAACATAACCGATACTCGGCATCTTCATCCAATGCTGGAACCTGAACCTGGAGACCCACGTTGTTTGACGCAGCATTTGTACTATTCAGTAATTTCCCTAGATAGCTTTCATAGACTCCTTCACTTTTCTTCTTTCCAGCAACATACCTCTCACCCTCATTAACCAGTTACTACCGGTTACCGTAATGTTTTTCCCCCCCACCTGATACCAAGGTTACTTTTTTCTGCTCCTTTACCAAGCAGTCGTGTTTGTCTTCTCTTACAGGTTGCTTATCCTTCAACCATCTTTGACCACTGCAGCATCATCGTTACTTACCTGAAAACCCTCAGCTTCACATCCCCAGCAGTTTCCACCATCCAAACCAAACACGTTTTTTATCGTGTACTCCATGGACATCCCGTTTCAACACCAGTACCAAGTTGTGTTGAACCCAACTTGTTAGTGACCAAAGTTGTTTGAACCCAACTTAGTATTATGACCAAGTTGTTTTGAACCCAACTTGTTTTGAACTCATGCTTTTGTACAATATTCCCCATCGAGCTTTTCAGAGTACTATAAAGTGTCTATTCAAAAAATATTATCTTAAATAAAAGCTTGAAAGTATGGTCAAATTGCAGGTTTGGGACCTTAACTTTTAAAATTGCAGTGATGGTCTTTATTTTCAAGTTTTCGTTGCAAATTTGGTCCCGGACCGAGAGCAAACCTGCAATTTGGCAAAACCACAGGGACCAAAAATGCAACCCAAAAAGACCAAACCTGCAATCCAAACTTGAAAATAAGGACCATCACTGCAATTTTGAAAATTAAGGTCCCAAACCTGCAATTTGACCATACCACAGGGACCAAAAATGCAATTTACTCTTTGTTATATTAGATAGTTGTACTAGTAGCTTTTTTAATTGTGTTTACTTAAATTTTACAGTGTCTTTTAAGAGAAAAGTCATCGTGAAATATGGTTAGTACTTCTCTCCATAATTTCTTTTAAGATTTCACAAAACTATATATTCGTAAGTAACGCATATCATAAGGACACTATAAAATTTAAGTAAACACAATTAAATATACGAACATTATTTAAAACTTAATTTTCGGTGGTTACATATTCTCAAATGAACACCGAGTGCATTCTTTTAAAACCCTAAAAAATACCATCAACTTTTCAATTGAAACGTGTGGGCAGCAATTACATCTCTTATTGATTCTACCGAGTATATAAAACACATAAAAATGATTGTTACACTCTATGTTGAACACATTTTTGTTTTCAGTTTTCTATATCTAAATGAAGAATAAAATAGTGGCGGGTCAATATATAATCGGTGTTGTTACGGGATGAAAGCCGGTTCGATCTCTGGTTTTGTTTTCAAATCATTGTAATGATATTGTTTCCATAATAATTATACACTAGTTTTGATAAAAACGAATGTTGTAGTGGAGCAATGTTATGGTCAGCTCTCGAAAGTTGAGACTAATTAAGTGGTCACTACAACAAAATGGGGTCGACATTTTCGACCCTAAACTACAAAGCTAGTCGACCCAAACTACTTAGGGTCGACAAACTCGACCCTAAGATCTCGATCCAAAAAACTCGACCCAAAATTCTTTGGGTCGACTATTTCTTTAGAGGTTTGGGTCGACAGTGAGGACCACTACTTTTCATACGAATTCTTTGACTAAACTTTGGGTCGACTATTTCTTTAGAGTTTTGGGTCGACAAAGTCGACCCTAAGCTTTTTATTTATTAAAACTCTTTTAATATATATCAGTTAATATTTATTATTTAAAAACATTTTATTAACATTTGATAGTGGAGTTCCACGTCAATAAATGCTTACACTTAGGGTCGACATTGTTTTGAAGCTTTGGGTCGACAATGTCAACCCTAAGTTTGCTATTTAATTAACATAAGCTAGTGGAGTTACACGTCCGTATATATATACACTTAGGGTCGACATTGTTTTGTAACTTTGGGTCGACAATGTCGACCCTAAGTTAGCTATTTAATTACGTCAGTACATATATACACTTAGGGTCGACATTGTCGACCCTAATATTGAGATTAGGGTCGACAATGTCGACCCTAAATTGTTTCTGGGCATAAAAAAAATGCAGGCAGTGAATTACATCCAGATTTTTTCCAGAATTTTTTCCGGAAAAAATCTATATTTCAACAAATCCAAAAGTCGGCAAATCCACAATACGATACAATAACAAATCACTAAACGTTACAATACCACAATCCACGATACGATAAATTACCATTCAACAAATTCACAATAAGATAACAAGTCTAAAAGTTTCACAAATGTAACAAATCCACAATACAAATATAACAAGTCTAAAAGTAACAAGTCTAACAAATCCACGATACAAACGTTACAATACCACAAAACGCCTACTCCTCCTCCTCATACTCCGCCTCCTCGTCCGACGAATAGTCACCACCCGATTGTTGCTCGTCCTCCTCCTCGTTATTGTCTTCAGTAGCGTTATCTTGAGCCAATTGTTCAATGCTCCGCGTATCATTCATATGGGGATTCGTTATGAAGCGGGGAAGTTCGGGTATTAAACTAGAACTAGAGGCGAGGTTAGAGTTGATAACGGGACTATAACAATTGTTAAAGTTATTATTGGTGACGGAAGCTAAAGGAAATTGGCCGGTATAGGGACGTTGGAGTGGTTGGAATGGGCCGGTATAGCCTGGTGGGCCGGTATAGCCTGGTGGGCCGGTATACTGAGGTGGGAGTTGTTGATTATAAGGCATGGGAGGGTTGAGTAAGTGAGCCCATTCAGGGGCGAGTTGGGGATATTAAGCGGGAGGGGATACAAGATAAACAGGAGGCTTGTTGGGGGTGGGGGGGGGGGTACAAGATTAAAAGCAGGAGGCATAAATGGACGGGCACTGTTTGATGAGTTGTAGTGAGAAAAAAACTGACCTACGGCTCCATACATCGTCTCAGCTTTTAACGCAGCCAAATAAGCCCGTTGCTGCGCCTCCTCAGCTTGCTTCCTTAGCAACTCATTCTCTTGCTCTTTTTGCCTCAATATCTGAGTCATCTGCTCCCGAGTCATAACATCTGCAAATGCCTGATTTGCGCGCCTGCGAGAAGTTGAGCCACCACCCGGTAACTTCCTGCCCATGCCCGATATGTTCTTATGGTTGTCACTCGGAACGACTTCATCCAAGATTTCTTGATCCGTCTTGTACGGGATGACGCCGGCTCTAATCTGATCTTGCATGGCCTTCATTTTTCAACTGTGAAAGAAAAAGAAAAAGAAAGAAAAAAAAAGGTTAAAAACAAATAAAATAAGTTAGCTAAGAATGTAACGAGTTAAATTACTTACGTATCTCTGCTTGTTTTCTTCGTATTTAAATTGGCCAGTCTTTGAGTTTGAGTGCGTCTTCTTCCACGTCTGAATGAGGTCCTCGTGATGCCCTTTCTCGACTTTCTATACAATATCAAATAAATTAATAACGAGCTATAAATAAACAATATAAACACCTTTAAAATATCACAAAAATTATAAAGAGTCTTACATATTCGTTCCTCCCTTGCGCGAATGATTTTTTCCCTTGATGGGTTGGTATCGTGTTCTTCGCGCGGTTAGCAGCATTCTTCATGCTTCTCGACACCTGATTCGGATGGGAAAACCAGTCAACCAACTCGTTCCACTCATCATGGGTTCTTTCTCCCCACACAGTCGACGGCGGCAGATGATTCTTTGCCTCATCGGGCGAATCATATATTGTGTACTGCTGAGCCTTGATCCTGTTCTTGTTTTTGCGCCAAAGCAGCCTCAGTTTAAGTTGCAGCCCAAGCCTTACCCTTTCCCCCACCGTGTATACATTTTTGCCAACCACCACTTTGTCCTGGTTATTGTACCATTCGGCGAGGTTGAAATAGCTCTACATATAAACATATGCATTTAAATAAACAAACAATTTAAACATAACACGCATATCTAAACGTCGATAACAATAAGAATAGAAGTAAAATAAACAATTAATACCTCTAGTGTAGGGAAAATATGCGCTTTAAACGCCTCTGGAATTTCTTCCCACTCGCAAGCAAGGGGAAGTGGCCGGATTGTTTCCCCCATAAGACTATTCAACATGCTTGCATAATCTCCTATAGGATGGAAGGTACCAAGATCGTCGACAGTCACAGCCAAGCTTCGAAAGTAGTTGGTATATTGTGTATAAACGCCTTCCCTCAAGGACGCATTTCCGGTCTCAATACGCAGCGACGAATACAAAGATAAGTTATTGAGTCATGAAAATTCAAGTAAAAGAATCAGTGTTATAAAATAAAAAAAATCACAATTTCTTACTTTGGCACTGGGCCGGTACGGGCCGGTTGGGCTGTCTGGGTGGACTACCACCAGCATCCCCACCGTGTGATCTAGGAGCTAAACACGCCATCTGTAAAATAACAAGTACAAGAACACACAATTTCGTGACCCAATAATGCTAATGACATAATGTCATAAAATATACACATTTTAACATATAAAAACAATTCCACTCAAATAAAAATTACACATTTAAACATATAAAAACAATTTCATTTAAATACAAAATTACACATTTAAACATATAAAAACAATTCCATTGAAAGAAAAATTACACATTTAAGCATATAATAAGTGTTTCATTCAAACTACATCTTAAGATCAATTGTCATCGTCAGAATCATCGCTAGATAAAACTTCTTCAACATTAGTACTAGGGTTCACTTCATCAGCATCAACACTCAACATCATCATCAACAAGGACTGTTGCAACGACATCATCTTCATTATTAATAAAACCAGCATTGTCTTCATTAGCATTAGCATTGTCATCATTAACTGGTGGGGCGTCCACTTCTGTCGATTGAGCATTTATACTCAAATCCGTATGCTCCAAATTAGTCAAACCAACAGACAGTGTAACATGTGATGAACTGCTACCATGTATAACATCTTGATCGGACTCTGCCACATCTCGATGATAAACATGTTCGACGACCTTCCAACCACGTGGTTGTCTAGCAAGGTCTTGAAGGTAGAATACTTGTGTTACTTTTGTGTCCGCAAGAATTTATTGGGTTATTTCTCGTGAAATTTCCCTATCAGTCAAAATATGATGTATGCCCTGGCCAATGTAAGAACCGTCTGTTGCTGTCGTATGTGTTCCTTAGGGTTAATGGTGTCAAACCATTTACATTGAAACAAGACAACCTTACGGTGGCCGATATAAGTGAGCTCCAGAATTTCTTCGAGTTGACCATAATACATCTCTCCATCAAGCCCGAGTGTTGAAACTCCGCTGCATTGAGTGGTATGAAGTATATCGCGTTCATGTACCACAAACTTCACACCGTTAACTATGCAAGCGGGGTATGTACATGCACTAATAGGTCCACATGCCAAAGAGAATAACTCTTCACTACAGCCGTCTGTCACTTTTTTTTCACGAATCTACGAAAGAGATACAAACAGATTTAGATGAGCAAATAACTCCAAGGTAATTTTTCTAAATAAAAAAAGGAAGAAACATACTCTCTGTAAGCCAAGATGTCTGCGTCGACTTCAGGACTGTTGTTAAGTACAAACCATACAACTGCCTGCCTAACATCTGGAGTCAGCCGAGTTTCTTTCATTCTACCCGTCAGTTTGCATACGGACCGGAACACCTGGAATTTATCTGGTTCTTCTTCAGGCAAACCGTCATCATTTCTGCCAAGACGATTAAATCTCGTCTCAACATCATCCTTAAGATAACGCGAACAAAAAGTTAATGCTTCTTTGCAACAAACCCGACCGCAATCGAACCTTCATGCTTTGTTTATTCCGAACATATTCTTTAGCTTCTTCATGTATCTTTCAAATGGAAACATCGGGTAAATGTATAGCCACATGAATCATTATGTCAAAAAAAGCAGGAGGAAAGATTTTCTCTAACTCAATCATGATACTGATCGATTGTTTTTTAGCTTTTGCCATGTCCTGCTGCATCAAAGTCCGAGCACAAAGCTGCTTAAAGAATAAGCAAAGCTCGATTATAGGAGCTGCCCATTTTTGGGCAAGTATTTGTTGTACGTCATAAGGAAGTAACCGATGCATCATTTTTATGACAGTCATGAGATTTCATGCCCGTTATATTGTTATCATCAGTGGTCACTTTTTGCTTGAAGTTGGATCCAAACCCATCAGGTAGTCTAACTCCTTTGATGAATTTACAAAAACGTTTTCTATTTTCTGCGGTGAAAGAGTACTGTTGGATAAGGCCTTCTCGAACTTCCCATTTGGTTGTTTTAACTACCCACCGCTCCTATCGAACTCTCTAAGTTTGCAAGTCTTGCCTTGTCCTTTACCGTGTCTTAGGAAAGTCATTCCTGTAAAAGGTATCAGTAAAGCCTTAAGCGCGTTTCTTTTCGATGTTGCATGGACATCGTGGATTTGTTTTTTAGTAGAAATGACGGTGGAAATACTCAAGATCCCAAAAGATAGAACGCTTACTCCAATTCAATTCAATATTTCGATTAGGTTTAGGGTTCTTTTTAGCAATATCTAGATGTTTCCCCGGGAAACCGTTTAAGACTTTACTAAATTGTACTGGATCATCCATTTCTGTTAAACTTTCTAGGTTTAGCTTTGTCCTTAGAACATAGAATTCCCTTAAATTTACTCCTTAGTGGATGATTTGTGCGTAAAAATCTTCTATGACCAACATAAGCGATTTTGCTCTTGACAGCCATCGATGGAGTGTCCTTGTTACAAGTGGGGCATGCGTAGTAGCCTTGCCCACTCCACCCAGACAAACTACTTCGAGCTGGAAAATCATTGATGGTCCATAAAACCGCCGCTTTCATTTGGAAATGAGTACCCGTAGCAGCGTCTTTCGTCCAGACTCCTTTCCATAATTCTTGGAGTTCTTTAATCAAAGGCTGCAAGTAAACATCAATGTCCTTTGCAGGTGATTTAAGGCTGGAATTAACAATGGTCCAACATTAAGAAGTTTCTTTTATACACAACCACGGTGGTGTGTTGTATGTTGTCAATATGACCGGCCACATGCTGTAATTTTGACTCATCATGCCAAAAGGATTAAAACCATCAGCAGCCAACCCTAATCGAACGTTTCTAGGGTCACCAGAGAACTCAGGTTTCATCATGTCAAAATATTTCCATGCTTTACCGTCACACGGGTGATTCATCTTACCGTTTTCCTTAGACTGTCCAGTAGCATGCCAAGTCATCCACTTTGCTATGTGTTTTGTGTTGAACATACGTTGTAGTCTAGGTGTTAACGGAAAGTAACGCACAACCTTGTTTGCAACTAACTTCCCCTTTGTCTTCTTTGGGTCTTTCCATCTACTCGCTTTGCAGACTGGACAATTAGGCATCTTTAGGTTGTCCTCTGATCCCCAAAATAAAAAACAATCATTTATACAAGCATGGATCGATTCGTATCCTAACCCGATCTTTTTGTATGTCTTCTTGATTTCATAGTATGACGATGGGGAAATTGTAACTTTTGCTAGGGGGACATGCCTTTTGGAAGAATACTAGAATCTTGTTAAACCCGGCATCAGTTATTTTATGTAAAGCCTTGATGTGCGAAATCTCTGTTGTAAATTCCAATGTAGTCATATCACAACCCGGGTACAACTTTTGGGTGGACCTAGAAAGTAACTCTTCAAACTCGTTATTAGGACCCGTTGTTTGAGCTGGTTGAGGACCAGTTGTTTGAGTTGGTGGAGTTGGGACATTATTTGCAGAAATATCTTCGAAGAACGCATCCATGTCAATGTGTTCAGGTGAATGTGGAACCTTGTGGATGTAGCGGAAGAGTCCGGTTTCATCGTGATATTTCCAAGTTGTGTAATGTTTTTGGTCAAACCTGTGACTAGATAAGTGTACAGCAGAGTTTTGAGGGTAACAAACTATCATCACGATACAACACGACTACATTGGCAGACGTATCTTTAGTGTAGATGGTGTCAACAATGGCTCACAAATGCATGGATAAAGAATGCAAAGAAAAAACATCTTAAAAATGCTTCGAATTACGACTGGATTATAGTGTGTACCAACTCTTATCAATTGTCATAACTGCGTTGCAAATAAACATACTCAAATAAATGATTTTTATTTTTTTATACCAAATGAATATGAACTGTTTTGTTTTTTTAGAAAAAGGCAATTTCGGACGGGTTTTCTATAGGTTGATTAACTTCGGACGGGGATTTTTCGAAATTAATCACTAAAATCCTAAAACATTCTTAAAACAATACCAAATTCATATCAAGTTATATCAAATACAAAAACAAATACCAAACGACATGCCACCGAGGATACCAAAAGGAAAAAAACAAAAAAAATACCTTTCGTCGGCTGTGGACCTGGCTGTGGTCGGCTGCGGTCGGCTGTGGACCCGGCTGTGGTCGGCTGCGGTCGGCTGTGGTCGGCTACGGTCGGCTGTGGTCGGCTGCCACAATCAAACAACAACAATAAACTTTCATTAGCACTATCAAAAAATAACAAAAACAATAACAAAAACAAATTAAAACATTAACCAAAAAAATTTAATTAAAAAAATGAAAATAAAAAAACATATTCAACCTTTTTAATCAAAAAACGAATTAAAAAACTAGAATTATTGTTTAGAGGGTTTAGAAAAGAATTATGATTTAGAAAAAGAAAAAGAAAAAAGATGAGGATTTGTGCTCGTGTGCTCGTGTGACGGAGTAATGGTGGTGGGATATGTAGTGGTGGTGGGTGGGATATGTAGTGGTGGTGGTTATATCCCGGTGGTGATGGTGGTTCGCCTGAAAAATCGCCAAAGGAGTGGTGGTGGTGGTGTTTTTTTGTTTATCTAAGTTTTCTGTCTAAGTCTCGTGACCACAGAGGTAGATGTGATAACATTTTTGGGTCGACAAATACTCTAAGTTTTGGGTCGACAATGTCGACCCTAACTTTTTTTCATTAAAATAATAAAGTGGCGGGTGGTTCAAAATTTGGTGAAAATTTTGGGGAATTTGGGGGCAATTTTAGGGTCGACATTAGTTCGAAATTTTGGGTCGACAATGTCGACCCTAAGTTTTTATATGTAAATTAATATTAAAAATGTATATTAACAAGCATAGTTACCCGCGCGTTTCGGCCGGGTCGGTCCGGTTCCTCGTTTCGTATATAATTATTATATAAAATGATTTTTTATAAAATATATAATAACTTTTTTATAAAATATATAACTTTTTATAAAAAATATAAATTGGTTCGTTTCGGCCGGGTCGGTCCGGTTCCTCGTTTCGTATATAATTATTATATAAAATGATTTTTTATAAAATATATAATAACTTTTTTATAAAATATATAACTTTTTATAAAAAATATAAATTGGTTCGTTTCGGCCGGGTCGGTCCGGTTCCTCGTTTCGTATATAATTATTATATAAAATGATTTTTTATAAAATATATAATAACTTTTTTATAAAATATATAACTTTTTATAAAAAATATAAATTGGTTCGTTTCGGCCGGGTCGGTCCGGTTCCTCGTTTCGTATATAATTATTATATAAAATGATTTTTTATAAAATATATAATAACTTTTTTATAAAATATATAACTTTTTATAAAAAATATAAATTGGTTCGTTTCGGCCGGGTCGGTCCGGTTCCTCGTTTCGTATATAATTATTATGCGACATGAGGCCCAACACATAAGCCCATATAAAAAAACAAACTATTAAACTTGAGACCGAAAAAATTAACCCGCACAAATAAAAAATAGAAAAAAATAAAAATAAAATTTTAACACAAAAATAAACCCGCATTATTCAACGTACGAGTCAGGGTTCAATATTAGAGGTTCAACGTATGAGTCAGGGTTCAATATTAGAGGTTCAACGTATGAGTTAGGGTTACACATTAGAGGTTCAACGTATGAGTCACTGTTAGACATTAGAGGTTCAACGTACGAGTCAGGGTTCAATATTAGAGGTTCAACGTATGAGTCAGGGTTCAATATTAGAGGTTCAACGTATGAGTTAGGGTTACACATTAGAGGTTCAACGTATGAGTCACTGTTAGACATTAGAGGTTCAACGTACGAGTCAGGGTTCAATATTAGAGGTTCAACGTATGAGTCAGGGTTCAATATTAGAGGTTTAACGTATTAGTTAGGGTTACACATTAGAGGTTCAACGTATGAGTCACTGTTAGACATTAGAGGTTCAACGTACGAGTCAGGGTTCAATATTAGAGGTTCAACGTATGAGTCAGGGTTCAATATTAGAGGTTCAACGTATGAGTTAGGGTTACACATTAGAGGTTCAACGTATGAGTCACTGTTAGACATTAGAGGTTCAACGTACGAGTCAGGGTTCAATATTAGAGGTTCAACGTATGAGTCAGGGTTCAATATTAGAGGTTCAACGTATCAGTTAGGGTTAGACATTAGAGGTTCAACGTATGAGTTAAGGTTCAATATTAGAGGTTCAACGTATGAGTTAAGGTTAGACATTAGAGGTTCAAATACTCCCGCCAAATACTCCCGCCAAATACTCCCGCCAAATACTCCCGCCAAGCACTCTTCTTTACCATAAAAGCAGATAGTGTCTTATCCTCCCAAGCACACACACTCTTATCCTCACAACCACCACCACATTCACCACCACCTCGATCAACTGCCACCAGATGGAGCGATACAATCAAACTTTTAAGTGCACGTGTGAAAGAGGAGATGTGGTGTTGCGAACATCACGCAAAGATTACAGTTATGGTAGACAATACTACGCATGTCCTTATTCAAAGGTGAACTATCAAAACATAATTATTTGTGTAATATAAAATAATTTGCTTGTTAAAATGACTTTTCTTATGATTTCCTTACTACGTAACAGCCAGGAACTGAAGATAGAGGATGTGGCTACTTTATGTGGATGGATGACCTCAGGCTCCATATAAGTTCTTCTTCTGGATCGTCAACACCTCCAAGTTATTCTCCGGGAACTTCAACACGTCCAAGTTATTCTCCCGGATCTTCCAGATCTGTACAGAATCTTGGAAAGGCAGAGTGCTCAAATTGTAAGTTCTTGGCTGAAAAGATAAAGACACTAGAGGCAAAGATAAAGATACTAGAGGGAGCACTAGAGATGGAAATGCATCCCGAGAAACACACACTTGATTCAGCAGCAATACTTCACGAGCTCTATAATGACATGGGAAACTTGTTTTGAGTTATTTTTTCATTAAGATAAAGATCAATTTTTTTAGCATTTGAAATATAATTCAGAATGCTTTAAAGTTGAGTGTTATCGATTCTAATGTAATTTGATTTATAATAATAAATGTTAATCGATAGGAAATATTTCCGTGTAATTTTGAGTTTAAACTACATTCAATTCATACTATGAAGTAAATTTATCAAAATCAAACAAAAATGATAAAATAAATAAAATAAAATAACATTTAGTTACGATTTATCTGAATTTATAAAAAGTATTTTAAAATTTGGTATAAATTTTTTATCTGAATTTCTTATTAGTGTGGATGATTTATTATCAATCTACACACTCTTTTATATTATCTCATATAATTCTACTCATAAAAAAAAAAATTAGGGTCGACATTGTCGACCCTAATTTTTCAGCGGGATCAAACAAAACACTGGCGGGTAAATTAAATTTTGGTGAAACAATTAGGGTCGACAATGTCGACCCTAAAGTTCGACCCAAAATTGTTTAATCTATTTATAAATTGTTTTAATATTTATATATACTTTTAAATACATTTTATAAATTAAATAAGACATAAAGCCATATTAAAAAATTAGGGTCGACAATGTCGACCCTAAATGTCGACCCAAACTTATTTTGTTGACTTTGAGGTTTTGGTGAATAATTGTGGGCCCCCTGCCTTATTTAGGGTCGACTATGTCGACCCTAAATAATTCTCGACCCAAAACCAGCTTATTGTTGTAGTGCTACCATCGCTGCCTTAGCTTACCCCTTACCAGTGAGTGGTCTTGATTTCATAAATAAGTTTATATATGTTTCAATTTTGATATGTGAGATTTGAGATAATTACTAAAATAGACACAAAAAGGGGTGGAATACATAGATTTAGACAAGAAAATTCCCCTATTTCATTTTAGACATGGTTTTAATAGACTTGTAAACTCCACCATATTAGTGCCACATGTCCAAAAAAGGGTAGGTAGAAAATGTTTGTGCGACTCATTTCAGTTTTTGTAGACTCGTTTTTTTATAGACCGAAGTGATTTTTTTGTTTTTTACTGGTTTTACATATATTTTTGGGGTGAGAACATGCTTGTTTACAAATGCATTTACATGGTTGATTACAAATTGGTTTACATACTTATTTATATATCTCGCGGTGAGATACAATACTTGGTTACACTTATGGACGCGTTTTGGGGTGAGAAACATATGCATGGGTTTTTACAATTGGACGCAAGTGGACATTTTTACATTATGATTACGTGTTTGCCTAGGTAACAATACCCAATGAGCCCATTATCATGAACTGTTAATTATGGTATAACCAATTGGATTGGTCTCAGTAAGCGCGAATGTTATAAATAGATCTATTTGGGGGTGACGCCCCCGTTCGGGTGACTAGCTATCACCGGGAACGAACGTATACCATGTCGGATTCGGGATGTTCCGGGTAGAACATCAATACGGGCAATGTGGGCAATTTTATATTGCTATTTATTTATGTCGAGCTTCAGTATCATGAGCCTAGGAAAACGTAATTACATTTATATGATGTCTGCATCTGTTGCATTATCATACACTTGGGAAATCTTGCGGTCCTACCTTATACATATTATTTTCAGAAATGCCCGGGTGTTCTTGGAGGGGACACATTACAAATCTTGGATTTGAACATATATTCATATATTTTGTGACTACTTAAGGATTGAAATAGTCAGGCATACTTTATAAATCTTTGGGATAAGATTGGTACTTTTGGTGACATTAAATTGGTCATGCATTCTTTATAAATCTTTGGGATAAGATTGGTACTTTTGGTGACATTTTGGGGATTTAAACGGTCATACATACTTTACGGAACCTTGGTTCAACATTTATACTTAAACAAATCTATGAACTCACCAACTTTATGTTGACATTTTTAAGCATGTTTTTCTCAGGTGAATTAGATGCTTGGCCTACTTGATGTGCACTGGAGTCTAAAATTGACAAGATTTCATTTATGGATTTCTACTTATATTCAGATGATCAAATCTCGTTGGGTTGTTTTCAAGCTTTTCATTGTGATGCAATTATGGGACAAATGTTATATAAATTTCAAGGAAATCAACGAGATTACTTTTCAAACAACACATTTAGAGGTAGTTCTCTTGTATCTAGCGTTGTGTATTTATGAAGTAACGCCCCCGGACACATTTCCGTTGTGACACATTTTTAGTGGTGTTACTGTAAGGGCACCCGAAAACCCAATTTGGGTGGCAAGAGAGCGGGCAGGCTGCATACCCGCCAGGAGACCCGGAACCTCGAGTTAAAGGCCATCACGGATAAAAGTGGCCCCGTCCCGATCCGGTTTGAGTTTGGCGATAGAGAGACCCTGATGCCTCTCGGTGACCATGCGGCTCATTGGGCCAACTACCTTGGGGAGCTCGTTAGGGAGTTGCCGTTGCACCACCCTTCTTGGCGCCAAGTGCCGCCGGAGCAGAAGGCGGGGGTCATGGCAAAGATTGGGGTAAGTTATTTCATTATCCTTTTATGTTTATTTCATTATCGTGTTCATTTATTTAATTGTGTATATTTATCTAAATTCGTTTATTTATTTATATCATATAAATAAATAAACAAATTTAGATAAATATATAAATTATATCTCTAACTCTGTCTTTGTTGTATATGATTGCAGACCCAGTTTGACATGCGTCCCCACATGGAATCCGATCGCTGGCCACAAATCTATGCGGCCATCCAGCAGCATCTACAAAAGATCTACAATGGCAAGAAGGCTGCTCTTAAGGAAAGGTATTGGATTCCTGACTCGGACGGGACTTACGACCTGGAGCGCATCAGACAATCACGTCCCTCGCACATTTCCGAGGTCAATTGGGATGCGCAGATTGCGTTTTGGAATGATCCCAAGAACCGTGCCCGGGCTGCCCAAAATAAACAAAACCGGGCAAAGAGCAAGGTCGTATGCCGACAGGGATCCCGGTCTATTGCCGCCCTCCGAGATATGCATGTAATAAACATTATAATTATTTTACATATATATAATTAACGCTTTGGTGTGTTGTGATTTGTCATTTTTAATTTGTTTCATCTTATATACGTGTGTATGTGCAGATGGAGAGCTCAGCTACTAGAGAGTACCCGTCGCTGATCCATACCTTCTTCTTGACACATACTGTTAACGGCGTATTCTTGAACCCTGAGGACAAAGCTCTATATGTAAGTTCTGTTTCAAAACACGCACTTTAATGATTTGTCGAGAAATAATGTAGTAACCCGACTAATATATTAACTATCTTGTGATTTTGTGATTACATAGGATGAGATGATGAGGCTACAGGGTCTAGGCTCCAACACCGAGACGGGTGTGCCCAACACCGAGGACGAGATCATGGCCATTGTTCGCGGGGGCAAGCAGCGGGGGCATATTCCTAGTGTTGGTAGGGTTTTACTAGGACAGGACACGGTCATTCCGCCCCCGCCTCCATACACGCACTCCTCTGATGTCGCTAAGCTCAAAAAGAGAAAGAAGGTGCTAACGAAACAGGTGAACATGTTCATGAAGTTATTTAGGAGTGACGATAAGTTTTCCCAGATGCTTACGCAGCTTGAGTCACAGCCTGAGATAGGTGGTGGTAGCGGGAGTGGCGGGTGCGGGGATGATAAGCCGGGAGATAATGAGGACGACGGCGAAGATGGAGAGGATGATGACGATAGTTAGGAGATGTTGGGTAAGTATATGCTATTTTGTGTCTTAAGTGTATATTGGCGACTCTTATGTGAATATTTGTTTTCCCGTACGTATAGAACTTGTTATCTTGGTGAATATTGACTTGTATCTTGCGGATAATGTAAGTTTTGTGACTTCGTCACCCGTTTTGTAGACTATATTGTGTTTATTCGGATTTTGGACGTATTTAGCTTTATTATATCAAATGCGTTGATCGTATTGTGTTTTGGTACAAGTTGTAATGTATTTGAGTAGATTATATATTGCTTTATACAGGTTTGAGTATTGGTAGATTTTTTCTGGAAAAATTCCAGAAAAAATCTAGAAATAGCCTGCTGTGCAGGAAGTACTAAAAAAACTGCAGACTTATCCCGGGCGACATGTCGCCCGAGATAAGTTAAACTAAAAATTTATTAAAGGGTTATCCCGGGCGACATGACTCTCGGGAAAGATGGAAAAAAAATATTAAAAAACTATCCCGGGCGACATGTTGCCCGAGAAAGGTACCACTAAACGACAAAAATTATTGCTAACGTTGACTAGTCAATTTATTTGAAACATTTTCCCGGGCGACATGTCTCCCGGGATTCTACGTAATTAACTGATTAATCAAGCATCAATATTAATTAGTCATTTTATAATGTCACCCGGGAAACCTCTTCACCGTGGCACTTAATTATTTGACTGAAACTATGTGGGCCCTGCGATGTCGCCCGGGTAAGTCGCCCGGAAATGTATCCCCATCGAGCTTTTCCGTTCTACTTATCCCGGGCGACATGTCGCCCTGGAAACGTATCCCCAGTGACAAGTCGCCTGGGAATCGACCAAATTGTCGCTGGAAATAGTGGTTAATGTTGTTGTGTTATGATTATTATTTTATTTTCAAACTACTTGCCATCAGACATAGCTCTTTGTTCCGCATATATAAAGATAACCTTAATCTTATTGAGTGAAGTGTCCATGTGTGTTTGCTTATATAATGTGTTGAAATTCGGATTCTCTTATGTTATTCATTTTGTTAGCATGTTCTTAGAGGAATCAAATTGATGCATTGATCTTATATTTTATTTAATTAATAATGACCGACAGGCCCAAATATGTGGGTGTGCACAATGTGCAACAGAATTCTTTTAGAGCACAAGGTACAGTATTGAGCCGTGAAAAAAATGGTGTTTTTTTCCCATAACACCAAAACACTCCATAACACCAAAAAACACCCTCCATGGTTAACACGAGAATGTTTGGTGTTATGGAAACCCACTTTTCTTTTTCATTTATTATAAAACATTATATTTAATCAAAATTTTATAAATATCATAACTAATGATATAATAAGTTTAATGCAATGCTATATATAAAAACATCAACTATATAAGGACTATATGTGTTAAGAAACAAACTTATGAGGACCACCAAAATAAAACATCTCTTCTCATCTTCCTTCTTCCACACCTGCAACAAGAAACACCATTTGAGTTCCTCACCTGCACAAAAAAGAAGCAAAAAAAAACCTGAAAATGCCAGATCTGTTTCGTGTCGCGTTTTCTCGGACCGTGTCGGCTGGGGATCTCGGCGCCAAACCCAAAAACGCCAGATGGGGTGTGGTTGGCTGCGTTTTACCGTGGCGTTTTGGCCACGGCTTCCACCAAATTGTTTAATGTGTGTGTTAAATGCAAGGTTATAAATAGCGTGAGGCGTGACGTATCGGCATGGCCAAGCTTCACGCCTTAAGAGCCATGGTGAGTCATGGCGTTTTTAAGGCGTGACTTAAAGCGGCACAAAATATGAAAATATTTATAAATTTATATATTTATATATCATATTTCAAATATATTTAGTTTACAAAAGTGTCACACATAAGAAATAAAGTTAATAAAGTATCGTTGCATGTAATATTTTTCATTTATATAAAAAACAATTTTTATCGAAATTGAATTAAAAAAAGCCTCAATGCATCGTGCCTTATCCTGCCTTATCATGTTTTTCCACTTCTCATCTCACGTCACGCCTTAAGCATACGCCTGGGTCTATTGTGTAGCGTGGAGGTCACGCCTCGCGCATTTGCGATGCCTTAGCGGCATCGAGGCGTGCCTTTTAGAACCATGGTTAAATGTAGCCCTGCAGGGCCCAAGTTAAGTCTATAAAACGTATTGTGTCTTATATCTTTTTTTCCAACTATATATAAACTTAAGTCAAGTTTTTTCTTCTATATTGCAAAACGTTAATTGTTTCTGCTCATCTTATCCCAACTTTTCACCAAGCTTCGTCTTTTATTATTCTATGCTTTTGTTATATTTATTAGTTATGTAATTTAAATATATTAAATATAGGTATAGTTTTTTTGGATTTAAGATTGGCTGTATAGAAATGTATAGAAAAAAATTCATAGGTTTTAAGGTGGGGCACAAATACCTTATACCTCGATCGAACACATGAATTATATAATCAATGCATAACCAGTTACCCAATTAATATTTGAGAATGAACAACTAAAGCTTTGCTTCACGAATGCGAGGAGAAGTGCATTATTCAAAAAATAAGTTAAACGGTATGTAACTATTAGTTAGAGTATTTATTATTTTATTGCTTTTGATACATGTTGCCACTAGAGCAATTCTAATAAATTTAACATAGAAGTATCTTGGACTATTCGTGTTTAAAGGGCCCAATTTACTATAGTTGACCAGGACTCTCAAAATTTACCAGACGATCCTGATGACCAAACTGTTTTATTTATTTTTATTCTATTGTTTTAACATGATATTACTTAGAGACCATGGTTGTTAAGATCAATCTTAAATATATCCCTATCTTAACTAAAGAATCTTAAGATCCAATAATTTTTTGAAATGCGATTTGTATTAAAAATAGCAAGAAGCTAGAACAAAGATACAAAAAAATAAAAATGATACAATTAACCGGAGCAAGCCGCTTGAGAGGGTGATCCATTCGAGCCCATTCAACCGGATGTTTTTGCTTCTATGAGTAATTTAAAGGTGTGAAAGATTCTTAAATTCTTCCATGAGAGTGTCCCGACGCGGGGGTTTCAAGTCAAAGCAAACTCTATTTCAAAAGCGCCAAATGACCCGTGTGGAGATGTTGATAGCGGCATCAAAGCACACTTTTTTCTTTGTGTCGAGTTGCGCCGATTCGTCCTAAGAAAGAATGCCAACAAGGTCATTTGGGGTGCAAATCATCCCTCACCTATCTTTAATCTTACACCAAATATCAAAAGAAATGGTGCAATCGACAAAGAGGTGTGGTGTTGATTCGATGGCATCGTTACAAACCGGGCAACAAAGAGAATCTAAATGAATGTCGTGGCGTCTAAGTTCGAGCGAGCAGGCAATCAGTCATTGCACAACCTCCATAAGTGTATGTTTATCTTTATAGGGAAAGTATTCCACTTTCCCCTTATCAATGGTAGAAACAACCAATGTGGAAGAATCAATAGCATATAGCATGGGGAAACAGTGAATGTGTTGAGGAAATTAAGGGAACAAGTCCATGTGTCCCTCACATCAGAAGGTTTGAAGCCCAAAAATAGATTCACTAAATCATCCAATTAGGTCTTTTCTATGCCACCGCCCAAATATGTGATGAGAGGTCGATTAAGCCACGACCAAAACATCGCTTGGAAATCAAGCATTCTTTGTGAGTTTCCAAAGCGTACATTCTTGGAAACAAAGTCAGAAAATTAGATGTCCCAAACCGACAATCATGCCAAAATTTAAACACCCAACCGTCGCCAATTTTCTTTAAGAAAATCGAATCAAGGTTAATGTTAACCTTTAAGAGATCCTTGTTTAGGCCGCACATCTCTTTCCATGGGCTTACACGAGAATGATCTAATACCAACTTAACTAAAGGATCTTAAAGATCTAATACGAATGGATGTTATTTTTTGAACCCCAAACTAAAACCCTACACGTAATGGATTGTCTTTTACGCAATTTAATAAATATTTGTTGGTAAACAGGTGAATTTATATTATCTCCAAAAACACATAATACAATTATACATGCAAGTCTTTGATACAAATGACATGCCATTATGTATCACACAAGACTGCAAAAGGCTAAGGACAAGCTTGGTTGGAGGTTATAGGTGTTGGAGAATTCTTGAGCTTTGGATATGGCTTAATGTGTGTTGCCAATAGTTATCAGGAAGTTGTCTTAGTTAGAGTAGAAGTCCAACAAGTTTACTTGAAGTGCAAGCAATTATCTTCCAGGTTGTTAGATAATTATTAGGTTAAGTAGAGTACAATCCTAGTTATAGTCTAACGTGTATAGGTTAGTCTATATATATATACAGTGGAGGATTCACTTTAGACCAAAATTGATGTTTTGAGTAAGTTTCTTCAATAATAAAATCAGCGTGTTTAGGCAGTTACCTTGTGTTCTTGTTTTCCTATTTTTGTGTCGTGTTGTATTCCAGCAAGTCTGTGTGCGTACCTCTCATTACCACAATTAGTATCAAGAGCTTGGTTGATTCGTGGATGATTGTTACCGTGACCAGGGTTAGAATCAGCATGAGACTCAACTTGATTCTGTGTTGGACGAACAAAGCTTCGTGGAGTGTGTTGAGGATTTATTGCCGCGTCTAAAGGGTCACAAATACCTACAATAAAGATCGTCCCTAGCCTGTGATTTGGGGTTAGGCGATCAGAGCTTGTAACCTGTGGCTTGTAACCTGTGTACATAGGAGTTAATTAAGCACACCTGGAAACCTATACCAACGATTGAGGATTTACAGCAATTAATGGCTGCAAGGTATTAAAAAATAAAAAAAATCATCCTATACATGTGTTGTGTAGGTCAGATGTGTAGGAGTGTTGGTATATCAACAACTTAGGGATAAATAAACCCTAAAATATAGTCGACCCAAAACCTATAGAAAGAAAGTAGGCTTGGCCTGTTCTTGGGCTGCTCTCAGTAGTGTGTAGAAACTGATATTAATTGTGTATATAACCTGTTATCGAGCAAGTATAGCAGTGTGTATAAGAGTAGTTGTGGTGGTATATTATAGTCCTGATCGTGTTCTGAATCAGGTCTGAATCTACCGTGATAATTTTTGGTGAAGTGTAACCGCGAGTTAGGGTTACATAGAACCAAAACAAAGTTAATACTAACCTGTGATGACGGGGTTAATAGTGTGTTTTGATCAGATTATTAAACTGATCACGGTTGCTTTTCAGTTCAGATTGCGAGTTAGAAACCGTCCTTTGGACCGTTGATTCTC
The DNA here is from genome assembly GCA_026074375.1 of Tanacetum coccineum. Lineage (NCBI taxonomy): Eukaryota > Viridiplantae > Streptophyta > Magnoliopsida > Asterales > Asteraceae > Tanacetum > Tanacetum coccineum. Next base: position 71,944 of record BQNB010003097.1, on the reverse strand, counting down.
TCGCAGAGTGTTGAAACTTTAGGTAGGACAATCCGGGAAACCGTTGATAGTCTTACGCGCATTCAACACGAACAAAGAATAAACCTAACCCGTTTAAAGGGCTGCATAAATCCTCGTTACAAACCTATTCAGGGTCCAAACAAAGAACAAGGATGGTGGTGGGAGAAAGCTCACAACAACCTGTAAAGGAAACCACGTTGACGTCTTAATGTCCGATATTGACATCAACAAACTACACCATATGGAGTATACGAATGGAAGTACTTCTTGGAATTCATGGAGTCTGGGATGTGGTAGATCCGGGTTTAGCCGATGCCAAGAAGAATAACATTGTGAAAGGATTGTTGTTTTAATCGATCCTCGAAGATTTGGTATTACAAATCGGGAATTTGAAAACCAGGAAGGAGATGTGGGAAGCTAAAAACTAGTAACTTACAGGCTGATCACATGAAGGAGGCGAGGCTTTAAACCTTAATTACCGAGTTTAAGAATCTGAAGATGTTAGATAACGGTACCATAGACGAATATGCTGCAAAGTTATCGGGTATTGCTTCTAAATCAGCCACGCTTGGAGAAGTTATGTCGGAACACAAGCTGGTAAAGAAGTTTCTCACAAGTGTTCCTAGATGTTTTGTCCATATCGTGGCAGCCCTTAAGCAAGTTTTAGACCCTAAAACGATGGGGTTTGAGGATGTGGTTGGTCGATTGAAAGCCTATGAAGAACGAGTCAAAGAAGAAGATAAAGCAAACAATCCTTAAGAGAATTTGATTTATGCTAGGACTGAATATTCCAACGGGAATAATAACTTAAATGGAGGAAGAGGACGTGACTCATACTTTCGAGGTCATGGACGAGGTCGAGGTCAAGGATGTGGTCACGGCAACTCGCAAAATCATGGTCAACATGACTCCTTGAAAAACCATGAAGATAATGAAAAAAAGGGTAAACAACATGAGAAACGTAACCTCTCACATATACAGTGTTATCGTTGTGATCAGTACGAACACTTTTTTTCAAAATGCCCTGAACAAAACCAAAACCATGAAGTTAAACTTAATGAGACACAAGAGAAAGGTATGTATAATGAGGAAGGTATGTTCTTTATGATGAACCATATTCAAGAAACAATTTTCATGAATGAAGAAAAGTACACTCCACCAAAGAGAGACTTATATACCGATGATGAAGACGATGTATAGTACTTTGACAATGGTGCAAGTAATCACATAACAGGTAATTACTCTTACTTTTCTTAATTAAATGAAAATATTACTGGTCGTGTTAGGTTTGGAGATGGTTCGTATGTTAGCATAAAGGGAAAAGGCTCAATTTTGTTCCAAGGTAAAAGCAAAGAACAAAAATTGTTGAAAGATATATATTATATTCCTGCTATTCGAAGTAATGTGATAAGTCTCGGACAAGCGACGATATTTGGTTATGATATTTGTATCCAAGGTGACTTCTTAACCATGCGAGATAGTTGTGGAGATTTGCTTATAAAAGTCCCGCGTTGTGTAAATCGCCTTTATAAAGCTCAACTAAAAGTTGGTAAAGAAGATACAAATGAAGTGGGATGGGAATCAGACAAAAAGGTGAACCCGCAGCTCGGTTACTATTCACGAGACCAACACACAAAGTGAAGAAGACGAGTTTAGAAGTGATAGCATGCCAATTCGGATAGCTCGACTAGAGACCATACGACTATTGATTGCTTTTACAGCCGGGAAAGGATGGAAGATTAATCACTTAGATGTGAAAACAGATTTTCTAAATGGTGATCGAAAGAAGCTCGATAGTACTTTAAAAGAGATGGGTTTTCTACAATGCGTGCACGAAAAGGCGGTTTATAAAGCGGTAATCAATGGAGAATTTATCATTGTCGTGGTTTATGTTGATGATTTATTCATGACAGGGACAAGCTTAGATTGCATCAGTGAGTTCAAAAGGAGAATGGCGTCTCAATTTGAAATGTCAGATCTTAATGAGTTAACTTATTACCTAGGTATTGAATTCTCATAAGGAAAAGATTGCGTGGAGGCCAAGCAAGAAAGATATGCAAGGAAGATCTTGAAAGAAGCTGGAATGGAAGATTGCAATCCAGCTTTATGTCCAATGGAACTGGGACTCAAGTTGTCAAAAGCAAAAGATAAACCAGAAGTTGAAGCTACTCAGTATCGAAAAATGGTGAGTTGTTTACGTTATCTTTTGCATACTCGTCCAGATTTAACGTACTCAGTTGGTGTGGTAAGTAGATTAATGCAAAGTCTAAGAACATCACACGATCGTGCTATCAAGCAAATCCTACGCTATCTTAAAGGTACAACTTCATTTGGAATTAAATACAAGCAGAGTAATGACATGAGACTGGTGGGATATATCAGTCATAATGTTGATATTGATGATGGACGGAGTACTACTAGACACATTTTCTATCTCGGTACATCACCTATTACATGGTGCTCTCAAAAGCAAACTACCGTGGCATTATCTTCGTGTGAAGCTGAGTTCATGGCAGCCACTGCAGCTACGTGTCAAGGAATTTGGCTAAGGGAGGTATTGGCGAAAGTGACAGAGAATGAGCAAGTAATTGTTGAGCATGTATCTGGAGAGAATCAAAGAGCAGACATGTTAACGAAGGCCTTGGCGCGCATAAGGTTCAAGGATACGAGATCGTTACTTGGTGTGCAAGAGTTACCCTTTTCGAATCAGAAATTCAGGGGGTGATTGTTAGCGAATTCCTGAGCTTTGGATATGGCTTAATGCGTGTTGCCAATAGTTATCAAGAAGTTGTCTTAGTTGGAGTAGAAGTCCAACAAGTTTACTTGACGTGCAAGTAATTATCTTCCAGGTTGTTAGATAATTATTAGGTTAAGTAAAGTACAATCCTAGTTATAGTCTAACGTGTATAGGTTAGTCTATATATATATACCGTGGAGGGTAGGGATTCACTTTGTACCAAAATTGAAGTTTTGAGTAAGTTTCTTCAATAATAAAATCTGCGTGTTTAGGCAGTTACATGGTGTTCTTGTTTTCCTATTTTTTGTGTCGTGTTGTGTTCCAGCAAGTCTATGTGCGTACCTCTGATTACCACAATAGGTACTAAGGAATGGTAAAGATAATTAAAAGTGGTGGTTGGTTAGAGATAATGGAATCACTCATTACCTCATAGTTGGTAATACACCATTTTTTCATAACCGTCAATTTTTTTCAGCCAATCCATTTTGTTCTCATTTATATGTGTTTTCTTCGTTTTCTTTTATCTCTTTTGATTTATCAATTTTGATAATCCATCCAATTTAACAACCAATTAATGTTCATAAGTTATCCAGTAATTTAGAATGCAATATTTTCAAGCATGATAATGAATGTGTATTTGTTTTTTTATTTGTTTTTATTTTTTATTTTTTTCTCTTTCAGTTATATCATAGATTTTTTGTTATACTCGTGATATTAGAATCTAGATAACGATGGAGTTTGATACAACATGATACAATGTTAACAATCGTATTTGTTCCATCAATAATTTAAATAAGAACCTATATCAAGTTATGTGACATAACAAGGAAGAATTATTTTTATTCCTCAATGTTACCAAGCAACATTATATGCAATGGAATAGTCATTGTATTCCTTTGCATTACCATTATATTTCCCTTTTCCATTCCTCCATTTGAACCAAGCTCCCCCTAAATCACTGTAAATCATACTATATGAAAGACAATACTGCTACACGTTAGCCTTATCGCAAATCTTCACTTATTCACTAAAAAGGACTGCATTTCCGATTAGCCTAACCACACTTCTTCACCTATTTACCAAAAAGGACTACATTTCCCTCTCAGAGACCGCATTCCCCAATTATAGCATAGATTACAAATCCTCATACTATAATATGGAAAACAACAATCAGTAGAGGGATGAGGCCCTCTACTGATTGTTGGTTTTGTAGGAGGGATGAGTTTGCAATATGGTGTTCGATGATCTATGATCCATCAATGTACTTTTTGGCAATTTTACTTTCAACTTGTTTGACGTGCTTAAGATAAACCATACTCAGTTTAATTTGTTTATACTTGTTAACTGAGCTTCTGGTTTTTTTTAATTCTTATATAACTTACGAGAACAAAGGACCCTAGCTAATAAATAGTAGAATGTAATAATAAGTAAAATAACCATGTGAGCATTTTCTTGCAGAGTGGCAGGTGAGGTGGCAAGTGAAGTGAAAACAAGAGACCAAAATACTCAAGATTCCTTTAATTAAGGACCGGTAGTATTTGTACGGATAACTACATACAACGATGGAGCGACTGGGAGATAACGACCTCATCTACATTTTTGACAAAATTCTAAACCAATATGATTGCATATCATTTTCTTAAGTTTCCAAGCAATTTTTGAGAGCTGCATGCATTCACCTATCACGGTTACACACTTCCTTTCCTTGTCTCCATGAGGATATTCTACCTGCATCCCCTAATTTATTGAGCTTTAAATGTTCTAAGCCACTTTGTAACAAGCACATGAAACTCATAACACGGTCTTGCCTTAAGCTCACATGCATGCGGGTCAGTTTAGAGAAAAACCTTGTTCCTATGGTGGTTTCTTCTGATGGTGAGTTTGATTTTAATGATGATGGTCTGTGTGAAGTGGCGAATGCTTGTAGGTATTTGCCACATTTAAGTAGGAGGTTACACATTGGGGATGTAGGAGTTGTTTCCCTTGTAAGATCTTCCAAGAACTTAACCCTTATAAACTTGGATGGATGTGTCAATGTCACAAATGAATCACTCAAAGCTATTTGTGAGGCAAATCACTTAAAGTATTTGAGTTTGCGAGGTTATTATTTGGTTACTGATTTAGGTTTGGAGTATCTCACAAATGAAGACATGAAGAATTGTTTGGAGAGGCTTCATTTGAATGAATGTGTCAGGATTAGTGATAAAGGTATTTGTTACTTGAAAAAAATGACTGGTCTGTATTATCTTAGTTTGTCAAAGTGTGGGGTTAATATCACTAATGTTGGTGTAATGGCCATTTGTCAATTACCAAGTCTTATGGTGTTGAATTTGTCTTGGTTGAGAAACGTAACAGATACTTCGCTGTCTCATATATCTAGCAATTGCTCAAAAATGAATCAGATTGATTTTACGGGTTGCAAGGGTATAACTGGTAAAGGTTTACATGCTCTTGTTCATCTTAGGAAGCTAAAAACACTGAAGTTGTTCTCGTGTCACAATATTTCCTGGGAAGATGTGAAATCATTTGCGGTAACTTCTACAATACGCATTTTTGGGTTGAGTAGGAGCATAAAGAAGCAGATGGTAAACTCAGGTGATTATCACTTGCATTATTGGCGCAACCATTATGATATTGAGTGGAAAGGATCAAAGAGTTTATAAATATTATTGGCTGGTACCATACCTTTATTTTACATCAATTGTGCTTTTGGCATCTGTTAGTACACAATATGTCACCGGGTGCGAGATGGTTCAAGATTGCTTGTTGGGTCGGGCTGGCAAGCCATCTTCGGGTTGGATATTGTACTAAACAAAGCGATTGGATGACTTCCTGCACAAGTAAAAGTATACCGTTAGCCTTACCGTGAAGACAGGCCCTACGATTAGACTTCAACGTGAGAGTAAGAACACAAGTTATCAGTAGTATGTGTGTGTATTGAGAAAGGTGAGGAAATCATGCCTTTTGGGGTGTCAAAGGACCTCCTTTTATAGGTGACTAATCACATTAATGCTGATTGGATGTTGACTAATCACATTAAATGCTGATTAATGTTGACTAATCACATTAATGCTGATTGGATGTTAACTAATCATATTAAATATTGATTAATGTTAACTAATCACATTAATGCTGATTGGATGTTAACTAATCATATTAAATGCTAATTAATGTTGCCATATCTGGGCCAAGGCCAGGGTCCACATGTGGTTAGTACAGTCCAGGCCCAGAGGCTTGTTATACGTACTATACGTCATCAAGTCCCCCCAGTCTAGTATGTTTACTTCATGCGGCATTTGTTGCGTGCAGTGAATATTGTTAGACTCAAATTCTTTATTACCGTGCTTCTGCCATGATTGTTGGCTTCTCCGCGACTCTTTTTTAGCCTGGTAGATCTGTGAGACGTGTTTTTTCTTTAACCCCTCATGACTTGTAGTCGGTTTATCCTTATGTCATCACACTTTCTTTACTTTTGATCCTGTCTATTCGTTTGCCTAGTGGGGTACACGTGCATTGAGACTGTCTATTATACCAAGGGTATAAATACCCGCTTTAGTTTTAACTGCTTTCTTTTCTTTTTGGACCATACGTTAGTATCTGGTTTTGGACCGTGCTAATCGTGCCTATTATAGGCTGCATCCATATACATGTGTTGGGCGATGGTGCTCAGATGCTTGGTTTCCCGTGTGTGAACGGTAAGGACCCCGTAAAAAGAACAATTTTTCTATTAGTTGGGGGTAACACTAGCATTGGCCAGGTACCATTCTTGTTTATCTCTTAGGAGAGGATGAGAAGAATTTATGAGGATGGAGATGCTTTCCATATATTACGTGATGAGATGGGTAAAGATATGTGAGCTTGTATTTGCTAATGATGCCAATAATAGTATGAATATTACATTCGTCTTGAGACCAACAGAGAATGTACTTCCATGGTGGGGTTAATTATTAGGTTACCCGTCCAAATGCGAACATTACATTCGTCTTACGACCAATAGAGGACGTACTTTCATGGCTGGGTTAATTATAAGGTTACCCGTCATGATATGAATATTGCATTCGTCTTACGACCAACTGGGGACGTACTTCCATGGTTGGGTTAATTATTAGGTTACACGTCCTAATGCGAATATTGCATTCGTCTTACGACCAACAGAGGACGTACTTCCATGGTTGGGTTGATTATTAGGTTACCCGTCCTAATGCGAATATTCCATTCGTCTTACGACCAACGGAGGACGTACTTTTGTAGCGGGGTTGATTATTAGGTTACCCGTCATAATGAGAATATTGCATTCGTCTTACAACCAACGGAGGACGTACTTCCGTGGCTGGGTTAATTGTAAGGTTACCCGTCCTCGTACTTTTTGAAATATATCTTTTTAAAGCATGGAGCTGATTATGAGGTTGCTCATCCTATGTTCCGTAAAAGTCATTTACACACATACTTTTTTAATTAGAATAACGTATTATTTCACGTGTGTTAAAATAAATGCCAATATCAAAAAAGATATAGTCAATGGTGTTATCATACCATTATAGCCCCCCAAGTTTAATGAAGCTATATTTTATTAGTAACGTTAAGCTTATTACATAGCATTTAAATGAGTAGAGGACATTTTTATAGAACATCTATTCCATGTGTATTATTTACGGAACATGGAGTTTATAAGACTCATAACTCGATCATGTGTCTAGATATAAATTCATGTGACACTGAGCTTATTAGAAAGATAGCTTAACCACACGTGATATGGTGGTATTATTTAGTGCTACTATTTTATTAGTATTGAAGTCGTATAAGGAAATTAAGCATTCCTATTTCTCTCATTAAGAGACGTATTGCACATGTAGATATGAAACACGAGGTGTTCGTTCATGTGTCATGTCCCGATTTCAGAAATTAAATTCGTATATTAATGGAAATGTAGCTGATATTAGTTTAAAGTAATATGATTTAACTATTTATGCATGTAGGTATGGTGTCGAGTGTAGACATCCGGAAGGTGTATTACAAATATATGTACCTTTATAAATGAACATGGCTTGCATATCTCCACATATGTTTGATTATACATAGGCATGTAGACACATGTTTGCTTTATAGGCATACTATTTGATTTATCTCTACATGTTATATATAAGCATGTTATCTGCTAAATCCTTCATTTTCAAATTTCAATAAGCCATGAAAACAACAGATGTACGGTCATGTGTAACACCGAAGTAGATCAGCGATATTAGAACGGTCAAGCTGGGATGGATGTCCGCTAAGCTGGAGACCGGTGCTTATAGAACTGTGCACACCGACCGTGGCTCCGCGGCTCGCGTAGTATTTGCCATTATGGATAAAACTTGCACGCATTTTATACATTTGTAAAATTAAGATTAGCAGTGGCCATGGTTTCAACCGGGTGAAGCAATGAGATACTTTGTTTGTTTCTTTGTTATCGTATGTAAATACAATTTTTGGGTTTTAGCACCATTAAAAGATGATGGAACCGCGGAGAGGTAAGGATAAAAAATCCGGAGACTTATTTAGAAAAGACAGCAGAAGCACGCCTGTCGTCAAAATGATGAGAAGTTCATTAGTGGTGGTTATCATTGTTATTCGGAAATTCAAAAACCAGAGGATAACCGCGGCACCCAACCAGGGTATCAACATGGTAAATAGTTGACAACAAATATATAATCACTACAACAAATTTGTCATTTATTCACACTTTTTTCTTCAGACTTTATAAACTGTGAACATTTTTTTCTCAAATATTCATGCTTATAAGTGTGTTAAAATTCTTCACACTTATATGTGTGATATAATAAAAACTTCACGTTCTATATTGTGAAAATAAAAGTTGATACTTAAAAATGCAAAGTAATTTAGTTATTGTTTTTTTCACACTCTAAAGTGTGAAGAAGTTCGAAAAACTTCACGCTCTTAAATGTGAACAAAGTAGTAATTCTTTTTTACACTATTAAATAATTTAGTGTCTTGAATCACTACATCCTATCATTTCACTTTTAAGTTTTATTTCCCCCAAATATCACAACCATTAATACCGATCATCGCCATCGCACCACCATCATCATCGAACCACCATCACCATGACACCGCTACCACAACACCATCGCATCGCCAGCACAACACCATCGCACCGCCACCATAACACCATCGCCACCATAACACCTCAATTAGACCACCTTCTCGATCGTAATTGTCAATAATAAACATTCCTCCGGTCCGATTTCAGATATTTCCGGCGGTTTTATTAACATTTCGAATTATGACGGTTTTCTTCTTATTTAGTGCAATGAACGAGTTTTTGCAATTGCACTTTATCGCTTCTTAATGATGATTGATTCATCGATTCATTTATTACACATAAATTATGGTATAAAATGTAATGATATTCTATAGAAATAGTGTTATATATTGCAGAATACAATATCAGTGATGCTCACATTTTAAGATGAACAGATGCACACCAAGTGTTTGATGAATTTCTTGGTCAAAATATATTCTTTTATTCATTCTGATTGTGTTATGTTTAGTAACCGATATAAGTAGCGTCTCAACCCTTGGTTTGAGGTGCTCTATTTTGGCTCAATTTTATTGACATAGTGTTGCTCGTTTTTTACTTCAGGCATGGTAGAAACATTGGTGAGTGACTAATTGGACTTGTGACTTGATCTGATTCCTGAGTTGCTTAATTTTAAGGTTCGTACTTCGTAGTATATAAATCCAGCATTATAAACGTCTAAGTTGTTTTTCTTAATCTACAAAAACTATTCATATATGCGTTTATAACTCCATTTCAGCTTGATGATTTTATTGATCTTGGGATTCCAATGGGCTGCGATAAACATGTCTTTCGAATCACGTCATTGACAAAAATATATATAGTTAAGTGGTTGAGTGTCTAAAGGATTAACTGTAGTCATTCCAATTTGCATATGGTAATTGGCTACTTTGACTGACAAAGTCAATAAGGGAACATGGCATCTGAAGTGCTGACATTGGTTCTTTGGTTAGTAGGGTGTTCTGCGACTCGAGCTTAGCCCGAAAAAAAAGTAAATTATATTGGATTCAACTTGCCTGATAGCTAGTTAGTTATATATTGTTCCTAACAAGTATACGTCCTAATTGGTATCTTGTGTAATTGGTGTATGCGCTAGAATATTGTATATAACTTTTACGTCCATGTCATTTGATAATCTTACAGAAATAGCTAATTGAGGTCAGTCGTATAAACTAGCCACTTAAGTGCTGTCATCTTTTCAAATAACTCAAGCTCAAGTTGGAAAAATTAATGAAATGTGTGAGCTAGATCCATGTCCAAGTGTCCTGCTCTTTAGCTCGGCTTATTAACACCCTTACTAGTTTCCAAGATTTACATTAAACTATTTTCACTGTCTCAATGCTTTAGACATCGAAACTAGTGCTTGCATCCATGTGTTCACCTTGTTATGCTTATATACACATCAAACGTATCTCTCATCTTCTATATAGATTTGCATAACGTATCAATGCTTTTGTCTATATTTTTTTAGTAAAATTAATCAGTTTTTGTTATATATAAAAACTCTGATTATATTAATCAGCTTTTTTGGTTTTGATTTACGCGCTTAACTGATACTCTCATTTTTGTTTCCATACTTATCTCTTACCATCCCATGATCTTCGTTCAACAAGGTTTGAATCATGTTCTCTTATGATTGAGATTTTTGGGACACTTTATAACCAAGTCACCTTATTTGAATTGATTTAAATTAAATACATATTTAACCTTTGGCGCCGACAAGCGGGAAAAAAATAATATCACTTTTAATTTGCTTTTCGACTAAACATAAATAACTAAAAAAAATATGAAACCTTTAGCGATGACATAGCCGTAGCTAATGGCGTAATACACTTTTTTTTTACCAAAAATCTTGCTTTGCAAACCAAAGTTTAAAAACCTTTGCCGCTTTAGGACGGCTTTGCCATCACTAAAAGTGTGTGTCTTTGTCTTTGTCAATGGTTGAAAATTGCTTGTTAATTCTTCGTTTAGCGGACCTTTAGCGACGACTTTTATTGTGGCTAAAGGTCTCCGGTGGCTAAAAGCCCGATTCATGTAGTGTTTTAAAAATGGTTTTAGTTATTTTGTTTTAATATTTTCAAAGAGGCCTTTCTTCGATCAGTCAACTAAGTGTTTGCGGTCGAGGAATGATACTATTGGAGCAAGCCCTTGATGGTTTATTTTTTTTAATATTTAAAAGGGTTATCATTACTTTTTTGTAATCATATGAGAATATGTAGAATTTGTTATGTGGATAGCTTGGCTACAAGTTTTATAGCCAATTGGCTACAATCCTCCATCAAAATACATAAGAAATGACTCAGGGACCCGCAAACAGGATTCATGGACCCACAAAAATGACACAGAGACCCACAGTTGTAGCACAAAATTGTAATGAGCTACACAAAATTGTAGCTAATATATTCCCATTTGTTATATGTTATTAAATGTTTGCTCTTACAATTGTGAAGTTGGATGTAGAAAAAAAAGTTCCATCACTGGTTTTACTTGTTTTAGTTTTGTTGAGCCGATCTTCATTCCATATGGTGGAAAATCATTACAACGACTAAATTATCTAAGTAGCATTCTTTTCATAGGTGACGGGTGAGGTGTCTGGTGACGTCACAGGAAAAAGGTCATAAATGTCACATCCCGCCAAGGCGGAAACGCGAGGCTGTGACACCAGTGATTTGAGCAGGTTAGTCGTACCTTTAGAGTTGGCTAAGTGTCTATACGTGTTATATATGTGTGCTATGTGGCTTTATCTGTGTGCATGAATTCATTCTGAGATGCGTGTTCATTTTAATTTTGACTGAGTTTGAGGTATTTTAGGGTATTTCCATTTTTGTTCACATGTAGTGATAATGAAAATGAGCGACGTGCTTGCATGCATTGCTACGTCAATATGTGAATAATTATGTGTTGGATTATTATGGAACGTATGACATAATGGAAGTGAATTAGGTTCGTGAAATATGACAATTAGTAATGAACTTTCTAAAAATAGAAAGTATTATGGTGAAATGAAAATTATAAATAGAAAGTCTAGTATGTAGTTTTCATGCAAAAAAGTTTATCAATTTTACCAAGGTTTCTGTAGGAAATTAAGATAATGTAAGTAAGTGTATAATTAATTAATAAAAAAAGAAATAAAAATATGTAGGGGGGCGATCGGTGGTAAAAGAAAAGGAAAAGGAAAAAAATGTGCATTATCTTAAAACAAGTTTTAGTTAGATTAGGTTTCTAATTAGTTAATTAGTTGTCTCCTCTTTTCTCCCTATCCCTTTGTGCCGTTCGACCCTATCCCAAGAACCCTAGAAGATTAAATTTTAGATCCAAGAAATTAAGAGCTAGTTCGTGTTAGGAGCGTGTAAGTAAGCTAGGTAATGATTCTACCCTTGTTAATTCTTTTGAAAACATGTAACAAATAATATGATGGATCGTTAGGGTTTAAAGCTTCTGTAATTAATAATGTTATGATCATGCTAGTGCGTCTATGGTTTGATTAGGTTCATATTGGTGCAAACGGATAGGATTAAAACATGTTAATTTGTGATTTAGGGTTTGGCAGATTTTTGGGTCATGTTCAACGAATGGTATCTTGATGATAGAAACGAATTAAGAGGCGAATCTTGTGCCTAAATTGTATTTCAGAGAGTCTAGTTTTCAAAAAGTCCGGCCTCGAAGGTTTTTGAGGTGGGGAAGTTAGTCAAATGGTCGTTGCAAGAAAAATTGTTAAAACAGTAAATTTGGGTCAGATTTGGGTCAGAATTAGAGAGGTAAGAGCCCTATTTAAAATTTGAATTAAGGTTAGCCAAAACCCATAAGTCAAGTTCTATATGTCTATTAACTTCGCTCAAAAATTTAGCTTCTGATTATTTGTCTAAGTATGGTTAGGAAGGTCAAACATTTTAGTGCGCGTTCAGATCCGAATCTGAGTAATTAAAAGTTGGAATTTATTTGGGGCATTTAAACATAGGAATAAATTAGTGGAAAAATAAGTTAGATAGTAAACTCATGAAAGTTTATGGTGATTTTATTAGGAATTTATGAGGTTCAGTAGGTATGGTTTGGAAAATTAGAAAGTCTCACTAAAATTCTGCGTTTTCGGGTAAAATGTAGTTAAGTAGACTTATGAGTAAATGAGAGGGTTAAAGTCAGGTATGGTGTCGAGGTGACCCATAGAGGTATGTAAACCCCTTAGACATCCATCGTATGATTGTTTCATAGACTTAAGCATTTAGCTTAGTCGCGTGTAACACGTTTATATTTTATTGTGTAGTTTTGTGCTAGGATATTTAGGAAGTTGCGTTGAGCATCAGGTGAGTTTCATAGTCCCTCTTTTTATATTGTTTTTAAATTGGGATGGAAATGATGCAAATGGTTTTGAAATGTTTTAATTGATGTGATTATGTGGTTTAATTAATGCATAGACATTTATGTGGCTATTATATGATATGTGCTAAATGTTTATGTGTTTTTGGATCGGAGGGTAACATTCCTATCCATTACTGTGTGATTCTGATCGGAGGGTAAAGTTTCTACCCATTACTGTGTGATTTCGATTGGAGGGTACCTAATACTGTGTGATGTTTTGGTATGACTTGGATCGTTGGACACGTTCCGTCCTGATTGTGGTTGTTTTGTACGTATGCATGTTAGCATGTATAATAGCTATAGCTTAACTGTCCTGTCATGTTCTGTTTTATTAATCACAGTAATTGATTAAAAGTTTGAATTATGTGTCGTAAACCTATGTCTCTCACCAACCTTGGTGTTGACGTTTTTAAGCATCTTTTTTAGGTGAGCATCATGAGGATCTTAAGAATAAGATGAGTGGCTTGAGAGACCATAGGCTGCTTGCGGAGTTTAATTTCCTAGTTTATTTCATGCATGAATGAATATTGAATGTTGTTGATTTGAACTGCTTAGGTTTATTTTGGATGTTTTGCATGTCTTGGTATTGACGTGAACCCCCTTTGCTTCAATACAAGACGCCAGTAATCTTTTATGTTTGTTTAGGTATTTTCATGACACTTTGTGTCTATACTTTGTTTACTTTATGCATTGTAGTTCTCTATATAGACGCCATTGTTTTATGTTGATATCCATTCTTGTTACGCCTCACGTTTCTGCCTTGGCGGGGTGTAACAGATTGGTATCAGAGCCTTTGGTTATAGAGAAGTAGGTGGTTGAGCCTAGACTATAACCTAGGAGTCCTTCATATAGATGCATTTTAGGGCTTAAGTGTTTAGTATTACAACTATTATGCTTCCCCAGTAATTGCATAGTTTTTATTATCTTATTTTGTCCAACTTTCATTTAATTTTTTTGTTTACCATTATCTGATATGGTATATACTACGTCCTTAATAATTTAGCCATGTCTCCCCCTGACCGTAAGAAGTTTCGTTGGGGAATTGCCTATGCAACTGGACGTAAGGGCTTCACTGATCCAAAGACTGGAATTTGGTTGAAGCGGATTAACCGCAAAATCCAAATACCTATTGACTTATACCCGTGCTGAGTCGAAGAAAAGCTGTCTATGAAGGAAGTTGATGGAGAAACTATCATGAAGTTGGAAAAAAAATGATAGCAAAGGATGGAACTGTCTCCAAATTTCCTAGAAAATTTCCTAGATACACGCCATCGAAGGAAGAAGAAGAGCCTAAAAATAAGGCATCGAAGGAAGCTCCTAGAAAAGGGCCAAACTATGAGTTTTTGAGTTATGCAGTATCCGACAGTGATTTAGATCTCGAGTCCACAGTGAGGAGTGGACCCAAGTGTAATGAGTTGGAAGACACTTGTGAGAGTGGAGTTCGAACCAATACCTGACTATCCGTCTCGTCCCAAGTTTTAAGATTTTAGTTGTTTGACTATGGTTGGAGCCATGTTTAAGAATGTATACTTTTGGTTATTGGATTTTGTTTAAGTATTTTTAATATTAAAACTTAAGTAATTGTTGGATTATTTCCATGTTGGTGATTTGTTTGATGTGAATTATATGTTATATGCTTTGTTAACATTGAGAAGTGTGGTCATAGGAGGGAGTACATCTGTAAAAGGGAGCATCTATAATTATGGTGGCCAACATAATTATACATGCATCACAACACAAGTAGACTTGCAAGTATGATTACATGGATTGATGTTGACGCGTTATATGCTGGTTATACTTGTATGTATATGGTAATGTGTAGAGTATGATAAGATTATGGGATTGAAAATCCTTATTATATTGTATAATATATATAAATTTTATCTTTTATAGAAATGGCTCTAAACCGTCGAAGTAGAAACGATGATAATCAAAATCCTGACATTGTTACTATCATCGCGCAGCAATTGCAAAACATCCTTCCTTAAATCGTCACCCAAGTAACTAATAATGTAAACAATGCAAATGCTAATGGTTGTGGTGGGAATGGTAATGGTGAAAATAATAAATGTTCTTACAAGGGATTCATGGCATGCAATCCCAAAGAGTATGATGGAAAAGGAGGTGCGATAGCACTTACCCGATGAATCGAGAAAATGAAGTCAGTATTTGACAATAGTTGATGTGCTAAGAATCAAAGTGTGAAGTTTGCTGCTAGCTCGTTTGTGAATAAGGCTTTGACTTGGTGGAACACCCAAGTTCAATCAAGAGGTTATGAGGCTGCAATAGGTATGTCATGGACTGTTTTTAAGGCGTTACTTATAGAAGAGTTATGTCCAAGCAACGAAATGGAGAAGTTGGAAAATGAGTTATGGAATCATAAGATAGTGGGAGCCAATCATGCCGCCTACACTGATCGGTTTCATGAATTGGCCAAGCTGGTTCCGCACCTAGTAACTCCTGAGTCATCACGCATCAAGAGGTACATATCTGGTTTGGCTCCTGAGATTCGAGGAATGCTCCGAGCGACCCAACCAACCACAATACAGAGTGCAATTCTTAGGGTTGGGATACTTACTGATGAGGCAGTCAGCTGTGGTATATTGACAAAGGGTAATGAGAAAAGAAAGGGAGTGGAGGAGACAAGTAAACCATGAGGGTCATGGAAAGATAATAAGAAGGCAAAAGTGGGGATAGGTTTGTGGGCCCTTATCCCAAGTGTGCTAAGTTAAGGATGGCAAAAAACCCGAACCCAATGGGGAAATCCAAAACCCGAAGTTTTTGGGGCGGGCGGGGCATGCTTATCGGGTTACGGGGCGAGTTTTGGGGCATTAACGAGGATTCTTATCGGGTTCAGGGCGGGGACGGGGCATAACATCCCCAACCCGCCCCACCCCGAAACTATACATACATATCGATATATTATTTTCATATATTGTTATGTTAGTACTTACATAATAAACTAATATTATCAAATTTTTGTAGTATTCCTATTATCCAGAAAATGGACCTTGTAGATTGTGTTACAATTGTCAGAAACCAGGTCATTTTGCTAAAGATTATCAGGCACCGTTTAAGCAAGTGGCTCCTATAAATGCAGTTAGGATGGGTTATAATCAGAGGGTTTGTTATGAATGTTGTAGTCCTGATCACCTTCGCAATACTTGTCCCAAAATGCACCGAGCACCTGGTCAAGCAGGAAATCCGTTGGCTTTGAAGGGAAACCGTAACGCCCGAAACAATGGGAATCCGGTTAGAGGAAGGGCTTTCAATATCAATGCAGTCGATGCTCTTCAGGATCCTAACGTTGTGACAGGTACTTTTTCTTTGAACGATCATTTTGCTACCGTACTTTTCGATTCTGGAGCTGATTTTAGTTTCATTTCTACTAATTTTGCACCTTTACTAAATGTGAAACCTAGAATTGTAAACCCTGGATATGTGATAGAAGTAGCAGATGGTAAGAAAGTAGAAGTTGATAGGATTATCCGTGACTACAAACTAGAACTAGGAAATTCCTTGTTCATCATAGATTTGATACCATTGGGTCATGGAAGCTTCAATGTGATTGTGGGGATGGACTGGTTGTTCAAGAATAAGGTTGTGATAGTGTGCCATGAGAAGGTGATTGAGATACCATTGGAAGGTGGTGGGATACTTCGGGTTCAAGGGGAACGTACTCAGGGGGTCGCCAAAGCCTTAATGAACGCGAAGGTAGATGAACCTAAGTTGAGCGATATTCCCGTCGTACGATATTTTGTTGATGTGTTCCCAGAAGACTTGTCGGGATTACCACCGCAATGACAAGTTGAGTTTCGCATAGATTTAGTTCCTGGAGCAACACCGATTGCGAAGTCTCCATATCGTCTAACGCCCTCAAAAATGCAAGAATTGTCTAGGCAGCTTCAAGAGTTGCAAGACAAGGGTTTCATATGACCAACTCATTCTCTGTGGGGAGAACTTGTGTTATTTGTTAAGAAGAAGGATGGCTCTTTTCGCATGTGCATTGATTATAAGGAGTTGAACAAGTTGACTATTAATAATCGCTATCCTCTCCCGAGAATTGATGACTTATTTGATAAGCTGCAAGGAGCACGTCATTTTTCCAAGATAGATCTTTGGTCGGGTTATCACCAGCTCTGGGTACATGAGGATGATATTCTAAAGACCGTATTTCGAATGAGATACAGACATTTTGAGTTTATGGTTATTCCTTTTGGATTAATTAATGCATCAGCAATCTTTATGGATTTGATGAACCGGGTTTATAAACCGTACCTAGATAAGTTTGTCATTGTTTTCATTAAAGACATTTTGATATACTCAAAGTCTAAGTAGGAACATGAGGTTCATTTGAGGTTGGTCTTGGAATTGCTGAAGAAGGAGAAGTTGTATGCTAAATTCTCCAAGTGTGAGTTCTGGTTGCAAGAAGTACATTTCCTTGGTCACATGGTAAACCAGAATGGTATTCAGTTGGATCCAAGTAAGATTGAGGCGGTAAAGAATTGGAAAGCTTCTACAACACCGTCTGAAATTCGATCATTTTTGGGGTTAGCAGGTTACTACCGATGTTTTGTCGCAAATTTATCTAAGATTGCTAAACCTCTTACTTCGTTGTGGTGGTAAATTTATTTTGAGTCAAGGGCTTATTAGGGCTTATATTTTTGATACTTTGCTTAACAATAAGCTAGTTGGGCTTATTTGGTGTTTGGGCTTCGTTGTTTGGTTCGGCCCAACCGAAAGAAAAGATTGGGTTATTGGGCTCGGCCCAATAACTATTCGGCCCTTTTTGTTTTCGGCTTATTTGCTTATAGCTTATTTTATTTCGGGCTTATTAAGGCTTCGGCTTATTGATTGTTTTTGTTTTATATTGATCTCAGCTTATTTGTTTCGGCTTAAGTTGGTTTCGGCTTATCTTGGTTTCACCTTATATTGGTTTCGGCTTATTTTTGGCTTATGGCTTATTTGTTTCGGCTTATGTTGGTTTCGGCTTATTTTTGTCTTGTGGCTTATTTTTTTTGATTTCGGGTTTTATATTTTGGGCTTAAAAAGGATATGGACTTTTTTTTAAGTAACAGACTAAATATTAAAACATTAATGGGTTGTGAGGCCCAATGACTAGTAAATGGGCTAATGGACTCAAATGGGATTTTAAAATGGCTATGTTGGACTTAACAAGTGATAATGGACTAACGTTGGGCTTTCGGGCCCATTAGGTAAAAACTTGATAATATGGACGATTAAACGGATAAATTGGTTAAGAAGTAGTGTCGAAAGTGGAAAATGGTTATATTGGTCAAACTTTAGTTAGAATTCAGAAATCGCTTAGAGAATATGGACTTTTGGCACTTTGTCGGAATCTTGGAAAATGTTGAAATATAAGGGTTGGAAACCTTAGAAACCTTTTTACAAACGAACGGGTCATGTCGAAATTTTGTGAAAAATGTCACACTTAGAAAATAATGTGGAATAATTATTTTTTGTTGATTCAACTAAAGGACAAAAGATGACTTTTTAAAACATTAAGTGTTAAGGTTAAACGATTTAACATGGACGTACTAAGAATGACAAGATTTTATACTTACCCTTTTAGTCTGATAAAAAGACAAAAATAATAATAATATATTATTTTTTATTAGTTGAATACTATTTATATATATAATATATATATATATATAATATAGTATCTATATATAATAATATATATATATATATATATATATATATCGTATCGATTATGGAGATGTTAATTTATTTATTTTCGATCTTTGAATTCATACTTATTTCTCAACGGATTCTCTTGGATTGTTTGATCAACTGGCTCGTTTTAACGATTTGAGATGTTTTGAGTATTTTGTGTTGATGTCGCACTTTGCCCAAGTGCATCGAGTTGTTTTACGTAGTTACCACACAACCATGATACCAAAACGTTTTGCAATGAGAATGAGATTTTGAAATGAGAACAAGTATTTTGGTAATAAGGATAAACGTTTTGTAATGAGAATGAGGTCTTGAAATGAGAACAAGTGTTTTGGTAATAAGGATAAAGGTTTGTAATGGTAATAAAGGTTTAAAACAAGAATAAGAAATTGATGTGAGTAAAGACGAATACTTGTATAATAAAGCAATTTGTATAATAAATATTAATAAGGTAAAATTAATGATTAGGTCGTGGCCGGGTACCGTTGTGCGTTGTAGAGATATTTAATTCATTGTGTTGAGGTTATTTGGTTCGTTGTGTAGAGGTTATTTGGTTCATTGTGCAGAGATTGTTTGTGCGTTGTGTGGAGATTATCTGTGCGGTTAGCATCATCTGTCGAGGTGAGTTCTCGTAGCTCTACTTTTTAAATCTTTTCTGTTAGGGGAAAATGATACTCAAATGTGTTTTGAACTATTTTCTGAACTGTGCGAAATGTGGTTTTGTTTTTGGGACAATTTATGTGCTTATAACTGCTAAGTGAATGATATGTGTTGGTATGATATGTTGTGTGGAACTTCGCCCTATATATAGCTCTAGCTGGTAGGCTTTAGGTGCGGTAAGACATTCGGGGTTGCGACCCTAAGAGCGGTGGTACACGCTGGTGATAAGACTAGCGAGGATGCTAGGTCTTGGTACATGATTAGCGGGGATGCTAAGTCATGGGTTTGTGATTGTTTGCATATATTCACTGTCATATAGCACAATTGTCTAACTGTTTAAGATATTGGCACATCAACTGGGTTTCCTTCAAACCTACAAGCTCACCAATATTATTGTTGACGTTTTCAAGTATCATTTTCAGGTGTGTTTTGATAAAGGTAAATGGGTGGTATTGGAGATTAAAGATGTGCACCCTTGGGGGTTTGGGATTTAAGACTGAGGTCTTACTTATCAAGAGTGAAACATGAAATCTTTATAAATTAAATTTTTGTAAACTTCAGATGGTATTATTTTGTATCTTGTGCAATGTGAATCATTATGTCGCATTCCTGTGCTTTTACCGCTGACGGGGTGTGACAATGATGATAAAGATGATGATGAAACAGATAGGGATAATGATGATAAGGATGATGATGATAAGGATGAAAACAATGATAAAAATGATGATGATGATGAAACAAATAGGGATAATGATGATAAAGATGAAGATGACGACGATGAAAACAATGATAATGATGAAAACGATGACAACATAAGGAATGAAAAATAAAATAAAAACGTCGATGAAGGTAACAATAAAGAAGGTGGAAGTGAGAATGTGGAAGACGATAATGTGGAAGAAGGTATAACTGATGTGGAACAAAAAGATGAGAATGTGGAAGAAGAAAAGGAAAAGAAGAAGGTATCAGATGATATGGTTTAGGACAAAACTAAAGCTATCATCCCATTTTATGATTACCATGATTATGAGATTAACGATACACAATCATCAACTGAAGATGTAGAATATAATGATAATGTATCTGGTGTAACCCATGTAATTGATGAAGCTAATAAAGCTGGTGCATCAAATGCAGTGGACAGTTAAGAGACTTTGAATTATTTTTTAGGAATGAATTGGAAGATTTTGAACCATTGACGCTGTCACAAGAAACTAGAAAGAAATATTCAAACAAAAGAAGAAAGCTACTAGTTTTTGATGACGTTTCCATATTGAATACTCAGCTGGAATCTGAAAAGATACGTGATCCAAGCTTGGTTCTTCATTAGATGATTGAAGATATGACACAACTTCCTTTGATCTCTGGTGCTTTAAAAGAAGTTGCTCACGATGTACCACCTGTTGATGCACGTCCATCTTTCAACAAACTAAAGTTAAAGCTAAAACGAAACAATGATGGAACAGTTCATGCGAAGAATATTGATGATGTATCATGTGCTGCAGAAAAGGGAAGTGTTAATGCGGTGGAAGTGCCTGCTCAGAAAGTTATTAATGCTACCAAAGACAAAACAGTTTAAGTCAATAAAAAGGAAGTGCCTAAAAAGATAAATGTTAAAGCTGCGGTAAAAACAATTGCTAAAGCTGTGGAAGTGCCTCATGATAAAGTTGTTGATGCGGCAAAAAAGAAAGTGGATGCAATGACACCATTTAAACAGCCAAGATCTGCAACTAAAATCATTAAAGATGATGATCAAACGCCTAAAAGAGGAAGAAAGAGAGTAGCTTAAGTTTTAGAAGAGGATGTTGTTATAAGTGGAAAGCGTATGGTAAATCCCTCATTTGCTTTAGTGTCGCCATATTATGAGAGGAAAACCATGTATACCGAACCACCTTCTGAAGCAGAGAAGAAAATTGTTGAATACATATGGAGTTACAAATGTCCATAAGGGTAAGTTATTTACTGCATTAAAATTTATATTATAGTGCATTACTACCTATTTCTTACTGCATTGCTACTAATTTTCTAGTGCATTATTACTTACTTGTTACTGCATCTAAATATTTGTAGGGATATAATTTTCACTAGAAAAGGCTTACAAATAGAATGTATCTGGTTCTTGAGCCTTTATACTAAAATTCAACTTTCCAGCAATATAATTGACCTATGAAGTATTATACTAAATGATGAAGAGAAATACAGAAGGAAGCAGTCAGTTATAAAAAATATATATTGTAGTATAGGAATGCTGGTGAGTTTTTTAATGCACTAGAATATATACATTAATGCACTAGAATATAAACTATGATGCCCTAGGGTTAATTTTGTTTTCTGTTTGTGAGAAAATGACCAAGTGTGCCTAATTATGCTTGTAATGTGCTAGGATTTGAATTGTGATGCCCTAGGATGTAAATAGGCATGAGGTAACCTTAATTATGTTTGGCGTTTGTAAGAAAATGAATGAGTGTGCCTGATTATGCTTGTGATGTGTTAGGATTTGAACGGTGATGCCCTAGGATGCATGAAGAAGTAAATAGGCATAAATAGGGTTAATTGTGTTTGCGGTTCTCATAAAATGAGTAAGTGTGCCTGATTATGCTTTTAATGTGCTAGGATTTGAACTGTGATGCCTTAGGATGCATGAAGAAGTAAATAGGCATGAGTTAGGGTTAATTGTGTTTGCCGTTTGTTATAAAATGTAAAAGTGTGCTTGATTATGCATATGATGTGCTAGGATTTTAACTGTGATGCCCTTGTGTTAATTGTGTTTGGCGATTGTCAGAAAATGTATGAGAGTCTGATTCTGCTTGTAATGTGCTAGGATTTAAACTGTGATGCCCTAGGAAGCATGAAGATGTAAATAGGCATGAGTTAGTGGTAATTATGTTTGGTGTTTGTCCGAAATTGAGTGAGTGTGCTTGATTATGCATGTGATGTGCTAGAATTTGAACTTTGATGGCATAGGATGCATGAAGATGTAAATAGGCATGAGTTAGTGGTAATTGAAATTTTTATATGCTTATAAAACTTTTCATGTGTTTATAAACAGCCGCCTCATATGGTTAAAAACAAAAAAAGAGGTGATACAAAAAAGAAGAACAATTTTTAATGATAATATTGAATATATTGTGAAGAAGGCAAAAAAGAAAATTTTCAATGATGTTCATTTGGTAAGTCAATTAGAATATCTATTATTATGATTTTCAAATGCTGTAATTTATCTTATGAAAATCCAATAATATTAATGCTTTAAAATATCTACAGGTTTTCTTCCCTTGTATAAAATTGTCAGAAGAAACAAGTAATCATTACTATCTGATTTGTTTTAATATGATGACTGCTGAAATAGACGTCATCGACAACCTTCACAATGATCTTGAAGATTTAGACTTGAGATATGGTCCTTACGCAATGGCTCTGGTATGTTTTTTTGTGTGGAGTAAAGTTTTTGTCTGTGTTTTGTTAATGCTTAAGTTCTTTAAGTTAATGCATTAGGATTAATAACATAATGCATTAGGATTAATACAATAATGCATTAGGATTATCTATAATGTAGTATAACTTAAACTATAATGCAGTAAAAAAATAAACTATAATGCAGTAGGAACTGGGATGCTCTCTATCACACATTTCAAAGTGCTTATCTTATCTATTTTTCTTTATATCACATATTTCAAAACAAATAAACAGTCTCATTTATATTTTATTATCTCATTCTTTATCTATAAGTACATAAAAAATTCTCAAATTTATAAAACATATCTTTTTCATATCTTCTTCATATGTTTCTAGCTTGGAAACTTTCCTTTGGATTGGGAGTTGGTTACTTTCATTCCGAGATCCAAAATTTTGTGTATTCGAAATGCTCGAAGAGATCCAAAATTTATTCAAAGTCACCATCTTCCATTCTGAGGGAAACATTTCAAGCTATAAACATAAGAAGTAACTCTTTAATACTTGAAACATAAGAGTTTGGATCGAAACTCTTTATCAGCTCAAACACACAAGTGTCTCCCATAATATGATCTTTATGGGAATATAAGTTCATTTTTGTTTCACAACATTTGTGTTGTGGGTGACATTGTGTGTTTGAGCATTTGGTTATGTAGACAGGTTAGATGTAGTGCATCACTGTAATTTCATTTGTGTTTCACATCATTTGTGTTGTGGGTAAGTTTGTGTGAATTGAGCCCAATATACATATGGAGTTATCAAAAATAAAATAATAGAGTTTAATATAGATCAGAGAAACAATCACCTAGATGATAGCAGACGCGTATGTACGATCTCAGGAGGGTAATGTCGACGTACAAAATTATAATTTTATAAGTTCAAGAGTAGAACTAGACGTATTTATTCAATGAGGAATCGCACTTGCGATCGATTATAAAAATTTTAATTGTCAAGGAATAATTATTTTCGTATTTAATTAGCGAATTAATTTTTAGAATAAAATTATTTTTGAACGTTCTTGATGTCGGCCACAATTTATAACCGCTGTACTGGCCAAATGCACCCAAGAAATTCGCTATGATGTAAAGGCGTTATTGGGTATTTTAATTGCATAAATATTATGACGCGCCCCGAATAATTTTGTTTTGCAAAATTTTATATTTTTGCCGGACTCGCGTTTTAAAATGTACACATTTTATTAAATGATTTAAACCAAGAAAAAGGTAACGGAAATAAAAATGGTCTCGGAAGTGTAATCCCGAGCCACGGTTGTCGGTCTTTATTTAAGTAAAACATAGACGTGTCAAAAATCAAAACAAGAAAATAGGGGAGGACTAATTGTGTCAAATAGCCTAAGTGTTATACTATATAAAGCATTTTACTTCTTATTTTATTTCATAAAACACACACACACACACACAACAACAAGCATTTTTCTCTCCCTCTCTCCATCATCACGCACACATGCTGCCAACCACCGTGAAGAACACCACCCCAGCCACCAAAACCGCCTTGGTCCAGGCCGGAAAATTACATGGCAATCCCATCACTTATATTTTTTCTTAATCCCCTCGTCATTACCTATTTTTTCGCACCAAAATTATACAACATAGCAAAGAGTATGTTTTTGGAGTTAGAGTTCGTGTTAGTTTCAAATATTTATGTTTAAAAGGTGGTGTACAATCGAAGCTAGATAAGTTATTTGACAGCTCATTTTAAAAGGAAAAGTTTTCAATTTGGTTGATTGGTTTGTACCGAGCTCCGTCAAGGCAAGAAAGGGAACGAGTCGATGTCACTTTTATCCGAGTTATTAATAAAAGTCTTTGTAAGTATTTTAATTACTAGCGTTATGTTTATTTTTGTGATTTGATCGATTATGAATGTTTGCATGTGATGAAATCCAAGGATCTTGCGCAGAATTATATCTGATATATGAATGATATAACGATATGGATAACGTGTATAGTCAGTTTAAACATGTTGCGAATAGTAAAAAAGATTCTTTTGGTCGAAATGGACTTTTGGTCGGCTTTTAGTAACATATAAATTTCATCAGAAAAAGAACACTGTAAACTTGTTTGAGATTATTGAAAACATTCTGAATTTGGTCTTATAACATATTGTATGATGGTAGTTTTTTACGATCGTTTCGGTAATTCGAACGCCCCGTAACTCCTCATAACAAAGAAGTTACGGCGAAAACAAGATTTGAAAACTTAAAAAATTTCCAACAGCAATTATAGTTTATCTAGTTGCTGGCAGATTCAAAAACGTCCGGTTTGAGCACTTTCGAGTCCGTTTCGGCCTTCCAATGAAGCACGAAAGTTGCTCGGAACGTCGTTTTACTTTCTCGCGAGGCATGCCAGTTTTAAAATCGAGTAATAACGGGTCAATATCTGTTCTTGGATTTCCAGTGTCCCGTTTCTGCGTCCTCGTTGTCCGAGGTGTCTTCTGAGGACACGCTTACTCGTCTGCGGCGCTTGCGCCGACTGTCCTCGGAGTCCGAACTTGGAGGACTTTCACTCGAGGAGCGCCTTTGTCCAAGCCTGCTGTGAACATCGCGACTGCCCAGCCTATCGTGAACGCTGATGCGCCAGTCATTGTTTTCATGAGCGTTCAAGTTCTGCAGGTTAGCTGTTTGAGTGCCCGAAACTTGCTTTCCGATTCTACCAAATACTGGAGGTCGACGGTTATCCTCTCTGCGCCTTTCCTTTCGGTGGCGCGGTGGAGATACTTCGTCCTCCGGACCAAAGTTAAGTCGGGCCTGTAGGCTCTGGCTTGATCTCTTTTTTGTTTCCTCTTGCATGAGGGCGACCAAAGTCTCGTAGTTCTGAGATACGAAATCACTCGGCGCCAGTTCAGTCGCGACCCCTTCCAGTGTGAGGTTGTCAGCCCCTAACTCGGGACCCTTGTTTCGAATGGGTGGGGGTGGCGGCTCGGTGCTATTCGTCCCTGGCGCCGTTTGAGGAGGGGTGGTGAAAGCAACACGCTGTAGATCTTCCGTGCTTGTGATTGTGGCGGTTGGCTGGGTTGTCCCCAGGGATGGTCCCGTCGCTGGGAAGACCAGATCATGTGGCGCATTGGTGCTTCCAGAGGCCTGCTTGGAGACCTGTTTAGAGGCTTGGTCGCTCTGCTTCTTCGCCTGCGGAGTCCGCTGGGTAAAGTTTCCTTGCTTTGTCATTCTAGATTTTGGCAGTGTTCTTAGTGTCTGGTCCCACGGATGGCGCCAATCTGTTGATACAAAAGTTGGACGATCCTTGATTAGATCCGGATTAGGGGTAATACGGATCTGTTAGGCTCCGGTTCCTGTATCAATTGAGTCTTGATGTATGAGACCTGCGCACTAAGGAAACAAAGCACCGTTAGGCTTACCGTGGGATTGTCTCCCACGATTATCCTCCGGCGTGAGAGTAAGTAATCGGTTTAGGGTTTTAGTAGAAAGTTAGGGTTATGAGAGCATACCTTGGATGAGAGCCTAGGTGCCCCTTATATTCTCACCAAACCCTAATGGGCTTTGTCCCATTAATTAGGTGAATAACCAAGAGGCCCCACCGTTTATTTTAATAACTAGTGGGCCCCTCTCCTGATCATAACTCGTTCGTAACGGGTGTTATAAATACCTGCGCGCGTGTGCGCTGGTTGGACCTCATGGGCCTAAATCCTTGTCGTGATAACCCATATGTTATGGGCTTCCCCGTAGGCAGTATCGTTTGGGCCTTGGAAGCCCGTATTGGTGTCGCTATGGCCCATGCGTCATGGGTCCAGGTATAAATAGTATTCGCGGGTCGGGTGCATGACCCGATGTTAGACTATACGTCATCAATATATATATATATATAGTAAAAGTCAAGTGAAGTCCAACGTTGAATTTTAAAAGTCAACGGGTTGGCGTAAGACTTGTAGGATGTTTATTAAAAATAATAAACACTAATAATATTACAAGTATAATATTGTAGGACTTAACAAATTGTTATAAACGGGGACATTACTAAAAATAGTAACTTTCCAAAAATAGAAAGTTTTCGATAAAGTGACATATCATATAAATAAAAGGATGATCGTAACTCAATTATACAGGGTTTTAGGATCTAAGTCACGCAAGTGGATTTCTCATCACATGGTAATATAAATAATATAATAATATAAAAATAGTATATAAAATATATATATTATATATTTATATAAAAATAATATATAATATATATATATATATATATATATATATATATATATATATATATATAGTGAAGTGTTATATTGAGAACCCATTTTAGGTGCAGAACTTTACAGAACTCTTAAAATGAATCTGGACCATTGAATGAGTTTGATCAAAGGATGATATTAAAAGTGCCAAAAATGCAATTAAATAAAAGATGAGGTACCAGTTATTTTGGCTAAAAGGGTATTATAGGAAGTCCACATTAATAGATTTCATTAAAACCGTCTCCATAAAAAAATTTCCTCAGATCTCTCTCACTTTCACCCTCAAACATATCTCTCTTAACCCTAATCCTAACCACCACCTCCATAATCGTCCCTATTAATCTTACATGTCATCGATGGTTTGTAGGTGTCTCATCAGGTCACCACCCCTTATTTGGGTTGTGAATTCGTTCGGGTTTTAGTTTCAAAGACAACACGAGAAAACTCGATCATGTAAGGCATCTTACATCAAAGTTTTTAAGTAAGTACTTGTATATGAATATCATAATCAATTTTATGTCGTACTTTGTTTATAAAATCATTTTTGGTTTATTACCTAGGTTGTGAAATCGATTTTAATTAAAATAGTTTTTATCTATTAAAATTGTTTTCTATAGTTAAATGGTAATGGGTAAGATTATATATTTTGTGAGTGAATTTTTCGTACTTAAAAGAACAGGGATGAGGGTCTTGCTTGTTGTATTTTAGTCTAAAAAGGGTGTTTGGATGATATTTTTGCTGTCAAAACAGGGGCTGTTTTGGCTTGTTATTTTTCTAGTAAAAAGGAGTATTTGGTTCTTGTCACAACATAGTTGTTTTGGGGCTGTATTTGCTGTCAAAATAGGGTGATTGATGGCTGTTTTCCTTTCAAAACAAAGGTCTTTAGTTGTAAAAAATGTGTTCGGTTTTTTTTTGCTCGCAAAACATAGGTTGTTTGGTTTGGTTTAGGTAGTTTTGTGATATAAAGAGTTCTTAATATGATTTAAGATGTAGATAATAAAAATTGGTTTAGGTCCCAGTTTAATTGTTGCTTCAAGTGCTAGTTTAGATTGTACTACTGATATATGCTTTGAATTTTAGATATGTGATATATGATATTCTTAAACTTTTTGAGTTTTTAAGGTCGGGTTGTTGTGGTCATCTACATCATTTGATATGCAAAAAGATTTTGCACATGTGTTACACTAGCTGTTACTATTATGAATTTTTTTTGCATCACTTATTTATTTAAAAAAAACTTGTGCATATGTGTTATCTGGGTTTGTTATAATTAAAGATTTGGAGTCTCCGACTCTTTGTTCGTCTAAGAGGTGTTACAAACTTAGCTTATAAACAGTACGAGTAACTGATTGAGCAATTTTTAGTTAGTAAATTCAAATTAGATGAATTAGTAGCTCATTGGTGCTTTTTTAAGGAAAACTTAACAAAATGGCACCTGGCGGACATCAGTCCTTGAGGAAATATGGTGGTGATCTAACTTATCATTATATGGCTTTGTTATTCCAGAATGTATGATGTGTGACTCGTGATGTGCAAATTATAGTAGTGTAGTAGATATAATCAGGTCAACAATAGTTTAAGTTCGTAAAGTAATATTTTTTACTAATTATTTTATTTGATATAACTAGTTTCATTTTTTTTGTTTTATAAATTTGTTTCAGGGGGATGGCTCAATCATAGTAGAGATGGTGTGTGATGAAGATGATCAACGAATACACTTGTGTTCTTATAAGTCGTGCACATATGTTCTCGGGAGGCGTGCATATATGTTTTCAAAAGCTGTGCACATATGTGATAATGAATTATCATTTTTATAAGTCGCGCACATATGTTATTGGGAGGCGTGCATATATGTTTTTAGAAGCCGTGCACATATGTAATAATGAATTTGATAATACTTTTAGTTTTTTTTTGTATTTTATTTAATATCAAATTCTGTATATGATATTTATGTTATTGATTTGTTATAAATTTAGACGTCATATGTATAACGTTTTGTTTTTGGCTTTAAAATTTGAAATTTAAAGAATGTACGCTAAAAACGTATGTGCAATTAACACCTTAAGTAAAACATAATCAAGTTTATAAAAGTATACACTATAAGCACATGTAAGATCACATTTTGAAAAAAAAAACATTTATGTTTTCTAGAAAACATATATGCACTGGTTTATTTGAAAATATTTATGCTGGAAAAAAAATATTTTTTTAATTTCGAAAAATAGAGGATTTTTAAACCATTTTTTATTTAAAAAACAAAAAAGAAAATAGAAAATGTGATTGACTAATATACCCTTTTGAATTAATGAAAACATTTAATATTTACTAAATTCTGATTGGTTGAAAAGAGTTCTGTAAAGTTCTGCACCTAAAATGAGTTCTCAATATAACACGCCCCTATATATATATATATATATGTATAGAATAGATATAGAAATATATATAGTATAAATAAGTTTTAAAAAAAATATATATAATATATATGTATATATATAGTAATATATGAAAATGTGATTGACTAATAACCTTCTGAATTAATAAAAAACATTTAATATTTACTAAATTCTGATTGGTGGAAAATGAGTTTCTATAAAGGTTCTGCCACCTAAAATGAGGTACTCATATAACACACGCCCATATATATATATTAAATATGTATAAGTATAATATGTAATATATGTATATATATGTATATATTTATATATTATGTATATAATGTATATATACTGTTATATATGTATATATATGTATAATTATGTATATATCTGTATAGTATGTATATATAAGTATATATATATATATATATATATTATATATATAAATATATTATATGATATAATATATATAATTATATGTATTTGTGTGTGTGTGTGGTGTAAGTATATATATTATATAAAGATAAATCTAGTATATATATGATTGTATATATATATGTATAATAAATCTAATGTATATATATGTAGTACATATAGATAGTGTAGATATATATTAGTATATATATATATCTGTAATAAATATATATATATATGTATAAAATATATATATGTATATGTATATATATATATATATATATATATATTATATAAATAAAAATATATAATTAAACCTATATTATATATATCTAGTACATATACATGTACATATCTACATATATATATGTTTACCACTACGATGTACGCATCGTTGATCGTACTTTAAGTATGTTATAATTGAGCGACATAATTATAGGTCGCGGTCGAGATCGTTGTTGATACGTTTCGTGATTTATTCGGATTGCTTGATCGTCGTCTTCGATTAAAGGTGAGTTCATAGCCTCGCTTTTAAGTGTTTTGAATGTTTTATAAACCCGCGAGGGGGATAATGCTTGTTTTGAAAAGTGAACGCAATGTGTTTTTGATACGTGATATGATTCCATTTACTATTGCATTTGTCTTTTACTGTGTGACCGTTAGTTGCCTAGTTTTAGGTAAACGCTAATGCATTAAATAGATCTATTGGGTTTATAACCCTGTCCGGGGTTTGAATCCGTTGGTGAGCACCATGTAACGGACATTTTGTGGCTAGTATTAGGGGAAGTGGCATACTTCCCGGTCATTATTTTATCTTACGAGAAGAATGTGTTAAGTTTTGGTACACGGGCTTATTTAGATGGAAATCAGTATGTAACTTGCCATATGAGCAATGTCATGGTTGTTTTGTGGAACCAAATATGCGTTCATATTGTTATGTGTAAACTCTATGAATTCACTCAACGTTTTGTTGACGTTTTTAAGCATGTATCCAAGGTTTAGGTATTGAAGATGGCTTGGATGGGACAGAACGCGGATATCAAAGATGGTGACTCGGTGAACTTGTGTCAATAAATGATAGAAATATTTTAGAAATGAAGTCGTAATGTGACTTGTAGAAATAAATTTTCTACGATAGTTTTGGGACCTTTGTACTCTGATTCTTTTCAAACAAAATAAATGAAATTTATTTATCAAACATCTCTTTTATAGTTGTTTGTTAACTTGTGTGATTGTATTGTGATGTAGCACCCCAAACGCTGTATTCCGTTGCGTATCGTATTTTGGGGGTGTTACAGAATGGTATCCAAAGCACTGGTTATAGCAAACTAGGTCTTTGTCAACGCCTGGACTATAACTGTTTTCAAAAAAATTATGAGTCGTTCACCGTTTTCCGATATCCGCGCACGCATTGTTCCTGATCCCTTATGTGCCTTATGTGGTATATTTGATTGCATATTATGTGTGTAACAAGTGGGTGACACTTGGTATAAGTAATAATTATATTGCGTAGTTGGTTGAATAATTGATTTTCATGTTTTGGCACATTGCAGAGGAACAAAAACAACAAGAGAAAAATAAATGATCTAAATATAGTATATGCATCTAATTAAAAGCTAGAAAATACATGATGAGTGTTATATTGCATCTAGGATTTAGAGATGATCTAATTTATGTCGTGCATCTCGGTCTGCGGTATAATTACGGTCTTCTCCTTCTTATTTTAAGAAAAACTTCTTATTTAATCTATATATATATATATATATATATATACGGCATCCGTTCTACGGTGTACGATTATATATATCTTGATATTTGCTTCTTGCGAAGAGTTTAATTTCTTTAAACATTTCGATGCGATATGATAAAATCATTTTGATATATATACGATGAAAGCATCGCTGATATATGATTATCTCTGATGCTTTTCCGCGACTTTACTTTGTTACCTTTTGATGTCGAGACTCGACTTAGTTTTCGATCCCACTTTTAAATTTTACTAATTGGTTTTGAATTTTAATGCTCTTCTTATTGATTTTGAATCGCATATGTTGTTTCTTAACCTATTGTTTTGAAATTTTCCAGTTTATGGGAGTGTGACTTTCGTATGTCATCCCATGAACCCTCATTGTTTTGAAAAACGACTGTTAACTTATTCTCGCATAACGTGTCGTTTGGAAACGGCTATTTTTGGAACTTCGAATAAAGTTGGCGTTGTATTTCCATTCTTTCATATCGACCTCTACTTAGTAAGTCATGAAATGTTTGATTCTGGAAATCTATGAGTTTTTGTGTTTGAAAGAGTTTTAAGTCATTGGGTATGGCTTTGTATTAGCGTTTGGAGGAATTAAAATGGTGTTCGGTTGGATTTTGAAATGGATTTTACGACAGTTTGTAACCAGCAGGTTGTGGGGTTGATTGTGAATTATATTTGGTCTTACGGCACCTGGGAAAACCAATTGATATGTTGGTACATGTTTAAGGTACATGTAGTGAGTTGGATAGAATTTTAACTCTTCCGGATGAGTGAGATATCGTCGTTTTTCTAAAACTAGTCAAATCTGGTATACCGTTGGGAAAAGGAGTATAACTCTATATTTTTTAATAAAATTTCAAAGGAAAATTTAGGTACCTATAGAAGGCTCTTAGGGCTATCACCTCCAATTAGTTTCACATCAAAAGCATTAATAAATTTCAAATTACGCTCATTTTCATAAACTACAATAATTTGTTAAAATTTCTTTGGGGACTGCTTTAGGATAGCAGCTTGTTGGATACGTTTCAAAATATTTTTGGTCTATGAAGACATGGGAAATTAGACTAGGAGGTAGAGAAACCTCTTAGGTACATGTAGGAATTTGGATGGAGTCATATCGACGCTCGACAAATGAGATATCGCCGAAATGGCAAAGCTAGTCAAAAAATTGAGACCATAATTTGAATGAGTAATAAGTTTAAAAAATTATATAGCAACACCTAAATATGTAAAACTGTAAGTTCTAGATATTGAACAAAATTAGATTTTAGCGGTCGTTTCGGCTTTTACGAACGCACAGTTTAGGAGATACACTCAGTTTAGTGGAGAGATAAAATTTTAGAAAATGGCGGCTTTGATAAATAGGGGTAAAATGGTAATTTCACCTTGGATCCAAAACTTTCTGGGCAGTGGGCCCTATGTTTCTGGAAATTAGATTCGAAATGATTTCCGTAGACGAAAACCTCATACTTTTATCGTCCACGGACTAGTAAGTAGGAGGATTTCAAGATTTAGGTTTATTGGATTGAGGTTATTGTTGTCTCAGAGTTTTATCTTATCACCGGCGTGGTGATTGTGCACTCTTTAGCTATTACTTTTGATTTAGAACTCTAGGAGAGTTCATGTATATATAGTTTAAGTATTGGAAACTTAGAACCGTTACGGTTGGATGTACTGGCTTTGAAAGCCAATTATGTATCCCTTTTTGGGGAAAATTAGTATGTATGTATGTTATTTTCAGCGTTGTTATTACGATTTTTGTAATTGTTCTCGGTTATGAGTTATGAGGAGGTGTTATTGTGTATGTTTTACTATGAGTGAAGCTTGGAGGTCGTGGTTATCCCCGAGGCACTCGGCTTGTATGAGATTGATTTGACCCCGAGTGTTGGGTGGCTTTTATTGGCGAATCTTTCGCATGTGTATGTTGCTTGTTTTCATAGTCCATGAGTGGGTATTGTTGATACTTTCTATGATCGTTGACCGAACTATATAAATGATGTCTTGTAAATTGATGATAATTTTAAAACTGTGGATCGCGATAACAAATTCGTGTGTTAAACGAATGTCGTTGAGCGAATTGTACTAATTTTTGTTGTATAAACCATTTGTGTAAACAGTAGGAAAAATGTGTTTTCAAATATCATAAACTGACCCTACGATGTCAAATGAATTTTTCTCTAAAAACACTGCTTTTCTTTTTCTTCTTTTCTTTTAGCATGATGTATACGAGTATGCATATGTTAAATAAATAGACTTACGCGTGTAGTGTGTAGTAATAAATTGTTTTGACGAAGAAGGCCATGTCGTCATTTGGTCCTCAATTATGCATAACTTGATCCACTATGCATAACTCGGGAAGAACCATGTTATGTCGGATAAATCGTCACCTTTAAAATGTCAGATTTTGAAAAGATGGTTCGGGGTGGATTTCTCGAAAGAGAAAAGTATTTTTACCCATACGATGGATTCTTATGCAAATAATTTTTGTTTTGAATTAACTACATGGAGAGAGTCTCATGTTAGTCGTTTTGACTGAGCCATTCCGGAGAGAAAATGCCGGCGGTATTTGTCCGGAATGAGTGTGTCTAGAAACGTAATAAGGTCTAGGTCCTAGTGATATAGACCAGTAGTCGGAAGTGGAGATTGGATGTTGTATGTCGTGTAACGATAATTTCTCGAGGCTTCGTAAAGGTATAGAGTGCCATCGAGCATGGACACATAGACATACCCGAAAGTCATGAGAAAATTTGATGAATGGTGGAGTACCAAGAAACTAGATACCGACACTGAGAAGGGATCTTCTCGGGTCATAAGGTTCCCAAAGTGAGGAAGGTTGAAAGTGAGAAATGGAGAAGACTTCTCCTACATCAAATGTGAGTTGTTATTGTTGTATCTACCGATGGCCATGAAGAAAGTTTTTTTTCCCCGTTATGGAGAGCAGTGATAGTGTAGTTTGTAATCTACCTTAATCGTCGAGGATTAGGATAAGACACTATACGATACATGACCCACGGTCAGGTGTAGTGACCCTTACTCCGCGGTGTGACGACTCAAGGGCGTAAAGAGTGGCGAATTGATTGGAAACTCTAGCAAAATGGTGACGTCTATTCCTATTACTAGAGGGACAACCAATATAGCCAACGCCTTAAGTCAAACGGTATTAAATTAAGAATGTGAGTGATTATTTTGATTTGATGATTTGATTCATCTGGGATATTACGCGATGTAATGGGACTAAGCCGATTGTGCTAGTCGCCATGTGAAAACGTTATAAATTTTTATTTTAGTCGAACGAGAAATAAGTCCATGATGCTCAATTGTTTTTTATTTGTCTTTGGACATTATATGTTTTCTAGCGGGATTATCATTGCCGAATTATGTGAAACATGTGGCTTATGTGCTATGTGCTTTTGAATGGTAGTGAGCGCCTATGTCGCATTTGTATAGCCCCTGATGTGGCTTAGGTTGTGAGCGAATGGGTATGATTGGCTGAGTGAGAGATGAGGACGTGACAAGGTGGGTGGATATACCCAAAATCCTTGTTGACGGTTGTGGCTTAATGGCCTACAAGAATAAGTGTCGATTAGTTAGGGTTAGTCGTGATTACGTTGGGTTCATTATCGAGGGGGCTTGGCTATTTAGCAAGATTGGTAAAATGAGGAATTTGACCAGATGGGTATGACCCCATGTGTCGAAATGAATTTTTTTTGCTAAAGCTTCATGGTAAGCGAGCACGATACGTGATAATTATCGCCAATGCTTGATTAAGAGCGGGCGCGATGAATGCCTAGGTATTAGGCCAATTCATCAAGTCATTATATAAAATGACGAATGTGCAAATATGCACTTATGTGATTATGTGA
This sequence comes from Tanacetum coccineum, assembly GCA_026074375.1. Lineage (NCBI taxonomy): Eukaryota > Viridiplantae > Streptophyta > Magnoliopsida > Asterales > Asteraceae > Tanacetum > Tanacetum coccineum. The sequence continues at coordinate 36,348 of BQNB010003097.1, read as the reverse complement.
TTATGTGATTATGTTATTTTGCGTAATAATGCAGTAATGTGCTTGGGAAGTCGTATGTACTCTGGAATATTTTCGCAATCGGTGGGCATTATTTGATGAGACCGGGAAAGCGACGTATGTTTTGGATTTTGTATATGATGTATATTTTGTTTTTGGATGGTTGAAGTATATTTTGAGTTTTGGATAATGGCGTATATGTATTGGTTTCGGGTGATGACGTATATTTTGGCATTTGATCGTTGACGTATGTTTTGATTTTGGTTAGCGACATATGATTTGGTTTTGTTTAGTGAGGTGCGCTTGGTTTTGTCGGCATGATCACCAAATAAGAATTGGGTTGATCTTTCGTTTAAAAGCCTTTCCTTTTAAGAACGACGTGATTTAACTTTTCCTCGGACGAAAATCCGCGGCGTATTTTATCTCTTATAATGATAGCAACTTTAGATGTTAAGAACGATATGATTCGGTTTTATCAAATATATTTCCGCGACGTATTTTGTCTCTTATAATAAGAGCGATTGTAAATATATTTTTGATTTTGTTGGTATGAATTACCATTGTGTTTTGTTGACTTTCCATCTAGAATAGTCAAAGCGAGTATCATTCGCGGTGATTTTGCATGGAACGTATAAAGGGTCTGTTCAATTGATAGGAAAAAGTCTCACTACAGAGAAATTAAAATGAGTTAATAAAGGTTACGGAGCACAGGGATCAACGCTCCTTTAAGGTGGGTGAAATGTAACAATCCGAGTTTTACGACGCGTATGACGATCGTAAATTCAACGTCATAATTATTATTTTATGTGTTCATGTGAATGAACGTCGACACTTAATATTTTATTGGTCGAGAATAATTATTTTCGGTAATTTTTATACGTAAAAGATTTGAGAAAATTTTCATAGTTTATTTTTAGTCGATCGGGCGAGTCAGATTATATTGACCGCGCCGAGACCGTAAAGCGTTTTCGGGCATCTCCTAAATATGTAGGGAACGCGCCCCGACTTATTTTATTTTGCAAAATTTATATTTTTGACGGACTTCTTCATTTTGTTCCTTGTCTTGAGCCGGACTCGCGTTTTAAAGTGTACCCATTTTATTAAATGTTTTAAAACAAAGTTTAGTGGGACGAAATAAAAATAGTTACGAAAACTTTGATCATGATCCGTTGGCATGCTACATAAACCGAACTAAACAAACACCTCTTCTACTAGTTTTGTAAGGACTAAAGAAGGTAAGGACCATTTGTGTGCTGAAGTTTCAAAGTGTACCCCTATATAAAGGAGCTAACATCATGCCCTCTCCTACAACTTTTAGTAAAAATTGTTGCTTTTCTTTTCCCATTGTGTCCTCTCCAACGAGCGCACCACCACCACCATAAAACCGCCACCATTGTCAGAATATCCACATGCATTACGATCCGACTTCAAAATATTAATTCCCTCGTTATTACCTACAAATCCCACTAATAAAAAGTGACATGCAATGAGTATTTTGCAGTTAGAGTTCAGGTTAGTTTCAAGCCATTTCGGTTGATAAGTGGTTGTAGAAATGATAGATAAATGTATTATGGGAGTTGGTTTAATTGGAGAAGTTAAGGTTCCGTGGTTTTGTCCGATGTCGCTATATAACGCATTGTGAGTGTACCTAATACTAGTGTTATTTTTATTTTTGTGATTCGAATAACTTTCGGTTAATGCATGTGATGAAATCCATTGGATATTGCGTCATCTAGTTAGTTTTTGTTATTGATTGATTGAGCGAGTTAAATATGAATTATAGGCCTATTTTAGATGTTGCCGTGATATGTAATTTTAGGTCCATAAACTAGATTTTGGCGCGTTTCGTAGCCCGTAGTTTTGAACAAAAACTTTGGCGCGGAAAATGAGGTTCGATATTTTGTAAAATCTAATTTTGGTTTAGAAAATAGATTTTGGCGCGTTTAGTTAGCTTCGTTGTTTTGAAGACACATCTTTAGGGTTTGATAATCACTAAAATAAAATAAATAAAAAACCTCGTTTTTTCCAAACGTAAAAATTAAACTAAAACATGTTATTTAGTAGATAAATATTCATTTCAAACTTATATCACTCCAAGGTTGAATAAACAAAATGCTTGATGCATTGTTATTGATCAAAGGAAACTTTATAAAATTGTTGTAAACTTTTTATAAAACATTCACAAAACATTTTTACATTTTAAAAGAACATGTTTTTATTCAAAAATAAAACCATTTTTGAATTTCAAAATTTTTACGGGAACCTAAAACGGATAGAAAATGGTCCAGTAGAAACACCTCCCTAAAGTAGGACAAAAAGGAGGTTGAATAAGGGGCGGCCCCCCTTAATTTGAAGAGGGGGACGGCACCCTATTTAAGGGGGCCGGGCCAGTAGACCCACGTATCTTCTTTTTGTCCTTTAAATAATAGACGATTCCTAACTTTTTTTCCTCAGCCTTTTGCACTCATTCGCTTTCTGTTCAAAATAGACGAGACTTAATCCTCTCTAAAATCTTAGATCAGTTTAATATAAGCTTTGTTTCCAAGTGATTTTGGAAATATAAACGTCGATGCCTTACGTAGAATTCACCGGTTCTTCATAAACGTTACTTAAATTACAAGTGTAAGCCCTAATTTCTTCCCGGTTAGCCGTGAGTTCATATCTCAACATAAAATGAAAATTATAATTAATACTCGAGGATAAAATAATGACCTGAAATTGACGGATTGTCATAGCATTTCCCCCTAAAAAGGGATCTTCGTCCCTAAAGATCAATTCATCTTGTTGCTCGCTTCGTATTAAAGTCAAAGAGATGAGGATATTTCTTCCACATCTGATCCTCCCGTTCCCAAGTGTATTCCGGTCCATGACTCGAGTTCCATCGAACTTTAACTATAGTGTTAGGAAAATATTGTAAACAGACTTAATACTGTTAGTATTAAAGTTAAGTCTGTAAGTTATAGTTAGTACCGTTATTATAGAAGTTAAGTTTGGTAGAGCAAGTTAAGTCTGCCAGCATTAACTTAAGTCTGGCAGTATTAAAGTTAATAATGCTTGGTCAGACAATTAAGTCTGTTGTAATTTTAGTAATAGTTATCAATTTAGCGTTGATTTAGGAAGAGATAAGTATTATCTCTTAACGCGTTTAGGGTTCCTTAAGCCTATAAAAGGAACATAGAATAGTATTGTAAAACATGAGTTGATTGAGTATTCACAATCAAATAGTAATAGTAATAGCAATTTTAGTATTTGTTCTTGTGTTCGTCTTGGTATAAGTATTGATATTCCGCGTCAATATTTATATTCACAGTCATTGTCTCTTATAGTATCTTTGGATTTATTCAAAGGACTATAAGTCGTTCAAGGCTCATTCAGATCCTGTTAATAAGGACCTACAAGTGGTATCAGAGCCACCAAAGGGACTTTACACAAGATTGAACATAGATCAAAACCTTTTATTCCACCAAATCAAATAATCATGTCTCAACCTGCAAACGATAATTTTTCTCTTCATGATGATGAGGAACTTTCTCTTCATGATGATGCATCTTTGGATGGATCTGTACCAGCAACCAACAAAGGAGATGCTCCTGCTAAACCACCACAAATAATCACCACAAATACACTTTCAAACATTAAACTGCCCGTCCTCCAAAAAGATGATTATGATACGTGGGCGATGGAGATGGAACATTATCTTGAGTATATAGATAATGAGGTCTGGAAAGTGATTCAGAATGGGAACTCAAAGAAGCGAGTCACCAAAGGTAAGGATGGTGTATACAGGGTTCTTCCTCCAGCCACACAGGAAGAACAGTTTGCTGATGAGAAAGAAAGGAAAGCTAGAACACTACTGCTAATGGCTGTTCCAAAAGATCATCTCAGACGTTTTCATGGCATGGATGATGCCAAAGAGATCTGGGCAGCCATCAAGACACGGTTTGGTGGTAATGCGAACTCGAAGAAAATGCAAAAAGCTGTTTTGAAACAACAGTTTGAGGCATTTACTATCTCGTCTAAGGAAAGCTTAGAGAAAGGGTATGATAGGTTCCAAAAACTCCTATCACAGTTGGATGCCCTTGGTGCTGGTGTGTCAGATGAAGACGCAAATCACAAGTTTTTGAGGTCCCTTCCTCCTGCGTGGGACAGTCTAGCCATGACAATGAGAACGAAGAAGAATATTGACACACTGTCAATAGATGATTTATACAATAATCTGAGTGTCTTTGAACAAGACATCCAAAAGACATCATCTTCTTCCCTTACATCTGATAATGTGGCTTTTCTATCACAAGCCAAAGCCTCTTCCAGCAAGCATAAGCCAAGCCACAGCTCAGGAAGTTATAGTTCTTATACCACTTCCTCTTCCAAAGCAACAACAACTGCTACTCCTGGTCTTGCTGATGAAGTTATCCATTCTTTTCTAGCCACAAATGCTGATGATGTGGATTTGATACATGAAGACCTAGATCAAATTGATGATCTGGATTTGGAAGAAATGGATATAAATTGGCAGATTGCTATGACTGCCATAAAGATTAAGAAGTTCTACAAGAAGACAGGCAGACGGCCAAGAGTGGATGGAAAAATGCATGTGGCATTTGATAAGAGAAAAGTCGAATGTTTCAATTGCCACAATACTGGGCATTTTGCCAGGGAGTGCAAGTTTAAAGGTTCAAAGGAAGGTAGCAGGCAGGAAGCAGGTAGAGGTCAGGATTTCAAGCCAGTGCGAACTGAAAAGGAAGCCTTGATGACCATTGATGAAGGTCAGATCAATTGGGTAGAGCAGACTACAGATGAAGAACTCAATCATGCTCTAATGGCTTTCACTGTAAATAATGAGGTATCCATGTGCTCTAAATTGTGTTTAGATTCATATAATGCACTTCAAGCTAAGTATGATGAATTGCAATCTGAATTTGGTGACCAAGAAGCTGCCTTAACTGCCCATAAGCTAGCTGTTAAGAAATTAGAATCTCAGCTTAGAGCCTCCCACAAACAACAATCTTCCTTAACTGAAAAATTACTCCCGCGATTCCCAGTTTCACAATCACTGTAATAATGAGGTATCCATGTGCCTCTAAATTATGTTTAGCCAACACTTCAAAAGATACTTGAGAATGCCAATCTAAACATTTGTAATTTCGACTATATGACATACTGATAGATGTGCCAGCTATCCCATCTCCCAACGCAACCGCTAATGTAATGGAAGGCAACGCTCCCTGCCTATCAAGACACAGAAGTCCTGAAAGTTGGTGACCACGGCAGGTCGGTGAAGCAAGAAGAGCAGCTCGAAGCAGCCTATTTACACTCCATCTATACCGACACACTCCGGTTAAGCACGAACTGTCCCAAAGATGCTACTTGAGAGCTAGTTACGAATAGTATAAGGGTCCGAAAACTCTCCGAACATCATCCAGGTTAGCGCCCCCTCTCTCGGGTCGACGTAAAGCCGCGTCAGGAGACTAATTCCCATAACAACAATCTTTCCTATAACTGACAAATTTAAATTTTCAAGCTAATCAAATTTTTGAAAAAAGGAATAAAAGCTGAAAAAGTACAAGAAGAATAGAGGAAAGCTGTCAAGGACAAAGATGCTTTACAAAAAATTGTTGATTCTTGGTTTGCATCTTCTAAAAATCTTTGGAAGCTAATTGATTGTGGGATGAGCTCAACTGTTAAGATAGGTTTAGGATATGGCATACAATCAAATGCTGAGGTTCTAGGATATGAGGAAGAGATAAGTAGAGGTATTTTTGCTCTTGGGGAAACCAATGAAGGATACTATGACATCCCACTATACAGCAGATTTAAACAGGTAGAATATAAAGGTGTCCCCCATCCTCTTAGTGGTGACTATACCCCTAGGGAACAGGAGGACATAGATGATTCTCTGTATGAGTATGGTAAATATGGACCTCAACCTCAATCTCCTAGTCCTACTGTGTCTGATGCTAGTTCCACTGTTTACTCAACCTGTCCATCCAATGACAGTGATGGGGAGCTAGGAGCTGTATCTAACCATTCAATCAATGATGACCCAATTCATGACCATATCCCTATACCTTCTCTTGAGCAGGTTACCATTGCCACCCAAAAGACTCAACCACAAGTGCCTAAACCCAAACAGACAGTTGTCCCTAGTTGTGCACAGCATGTAAAAACTCCTAGGCAACCAATTAGGACACCAGTGACTCCCCAACTACCAATTTCCTTCATATATACAGAACATAATTGGAATCACGAATGGAAAGGGAATCCGGTGCATGAATTCTTTTAAAAGAAAACCATGTTTTGTGTGTGGAAGTCTTAGTCACAGGATTAATGGACTGTTGACTATTATGAGAAGAAGATGCCAGGGAAGGCTGCTCATTACGAGCCTAAAGGGTGGTTGAACATGCTGATGTTCTGCAAGCCACACCGCCTGGACTAACACTAACCAGGGTGAATAAAGCAAATCAGTCTTCACTCCTCTCCCAGACCGTTGTACAAAACTAAGTAACATTAACCCACCCTAAGTACTGCTAGCAAAACAATTAAAATTGTAGGGTACATGTTATACTGGTCATGAAAATGTTAATACTAGTTAGTTGCAGCTGGTACATTCAAATTAAGTCTGTAGTTTCTAGATTTAATACTGCAAGCAACATGTTAATCTGTAGTGTGTTTCAAGGTTAATTACTGGCACACGAAATTAATAAGTAGTTCCAAGAATTTAATACGGCAAAGCAAAATGTTAATATCAGGTTTGTGCATTTAATACTCTTGCTAGAGTAAATAGTACCAGTAGTTAAACCAGACTTCAAACAAACCAAGCCGCTAAACATTCTCAGGTTGCATCTTAAAATCCAAAGAAATGTTTATTCAAAACAAAGTCATACCGTCGTTAAAAAGAACCCATTCAAAGAATACAACACACGAATTTAAAAAATAGCTGGTTAAAGGGCAAAATGGGCACTGCGTAAAGACCGTCAGCAGTTTTGTTATTTGGAGAAAGAGCAATATACCTCTCTCCAATACCAATAGTGGACCAACCCCATGGTTCAAGATGTCAATGATTTTTAAGAGGTCTACAAAGGCAGACGCCAAGCCTGTGAAGGCCTGGGTCCCAAAGAGAACTAAAACCCTCTTATTGCTTGTGCAAGGATCAAATGCATCCACTGAACCTAATTATGGAGCAATAAGATATTTTTTGATAGTGGATGTTCTGGGCACATGACTGGTAACAGGGCCCATCTTGAAGATTATCAAGAACTATCCAAAGTGGGATCTGTTACTTTTGGAGGAAGTAAAGGTAGTATCAGTGAAAAGTTACCATAGATTATGAAAAATTTAGTTTTTGATGAAGTGGCTTTTGTGAAAGAACTTTGACATTTTAATCTGTTTTTCCATATCTCAGATATGTGGAAAAAAAAGCAAAATGTACTTTTTACTGAACAAGAGATGTTTTTGTGGTGTCTCTCAGACTTCCAGATGCCCTGATGAATAATCAGGTTCCCATCTTAAAGTTCCTAGGCAACACAACATGTATACGTTTTGATATGAAAAATGTTAAATTCTTCAAAAGGATACACCTGTTTTTATTAGCCAAAAGCCTCATCTGAAACTAAGATTGTGGAAACAAGGTTAGGTCACCTTAATTTCAAAACTTTAAATAAACTAGTGAAGGGAAATCTAGTAAGAGGTTACCTTCCAAAGTTTTTAAAAATGACCACACTTGTGTTGCCTTGTCAGAAGGGAAAAGCACACACAAAGCCTCCTTAAGGCCAAGATTGACAGATTTGTGTCCCACCCCATTACACTCCTTGCATATGGACGTATTGGACCTACATCGTGAGGAGTGTCAACCATGCAAGTTACTGTCTAAGTGAGGTGTTACTGATGACTGTGTCCAGGTTTTGTATGGGTATTCTTTCTACACAAAAAGGATGAGGAAACGAGTGACATTCCGTAAGACTTTATAAGACCCTGATAGAAAACCCAACTTAATCAAAAGATAAAAATCAATAGATCAAATGAATGGGGACAAGAGTTTAAAAACAGGGGTTATGCTTGAGTTTTGTGGGGAAAAGGTATAAAACAGAGTTAGTAATGCAAGAACTCTCACAAAAGGGGTTGGCTGAGAGAGAATGAATAGGACCCCTTAGAGAGGCTGCTAGACTAATGCTTAGCTGACACACCACTTACCTACCACTTTTTGGCAGAAGCAGTCAATACTGATTGCTATAACCTTAACATGGTAAGAGTGACAAGCTCAGAACAAAACTCCTTATGAGCTCTTTGTTTGCACAATAGAACCAATCCTCTAGCTACATATGACCATTTGGGTGCCATGTTATCCATTCTCAAACCCTTAGCCCACTAGAAAGTTTGAATGGAAAATCTGATGAGGGTTTTCTTGTTGGTTACTCTGTGAACAGTAAAGCCTTTAGGGTTTATAATTTAGTAACCAAAAGAGTTGAAGTAAACCTTCATGTCAACTTTCTTGAGGAAAAACCCAATGTACAGGGAATAGGGCATAGGTGGATGTTTGACTTAGACTATCTTACAGACTCTATGAACTATATACCTGTTTCTTTGCAAAATCAAGCTAACCCTGCAGGTTCAAAAGAGGTCATTGATATTGATGTGCAGACTGAGGAGGCTGCAGACCTGATGGTGGTTTCTTCTACATCTCTAACTGAAGCAACTAGAAAAGCAGCTGTTTCTGAAAAGATTGCTAAAAAGAAGACTCACTCCCCAAAGCAGCCATCTTCTACACCAATATCCAAGTCTGCTGATGACATTATGACCTTTAGAAAAGAGCTGGATGCTCTTGCTTTGAAGCACTTAGGACCAGTACCTGCAACAGCACCTACCAGTACTAATCCTGTTAATACTGGTAGTGATAATCTTAATACTGTCTTTGAGGAAGTTACTCCTGGCAATATTGAAGCTATCTCTCCAAGTGCTGATCATGAAGAAGAGGTCTTCTCTGATGCAGATGATGATGAGATGCCTGAAATAAGGATTTATGATAAATCAAGTGAAGGTATCTTTGAACATGCTTCTTATGATGATGAAATGGGATTTTACTGATTTCAACAATCTACCAGATGAGGTAGATGTCACTACCAACCACACTCTGAGGATTCACAATGCTCATCCTCAAAGTCAAATCCTTGGAGATCCTAATACACCTGTTCAGACTAGAAGCTCTCTCAAGAAGATCACTGAGGCTCATGCTCTAGTGAGCTACATACAAGCACACCAAAGAAGCAATCATAAAGATCAACAACATTGTCTTTTTGCTTGCTTTTTATCTCAATCTGAACCAAGGAAAGTCTCAGAAGCCCTTGAAGATGGAAGCTGGGTTGAAGCTATGCAGGAAGAACTGTTGCAGTTCAAGCTTCAACAAGTATGGGTTTTGGTTGATTTACCCAATGGTGCTAAGGTGATAGGTACTAAATGGGTATACAGGAACAAGAAGGATGAGAGGGGAGTAGTTGTTAGAAACAAAGCAAGGCTGGTAGCTCAAGGTCATAGACAAGAAGAAGGGGATTGACAAATGATAGGTTTTTAGTCCCATGTTCAAAGAATAGAAGCTATCAGGTTGTTTTTGGCCTTTGCCTCATTTATGGGATTCATAGTCTATCAAATGGATGTTAAAAGTGCTTTTCTGTATGGCACTATTGATGAAGAGGTTTATGTCTCACAACCTCCTGGTTTTGTTGATCCTGATCATCCTACAAAGGTTTATAAGGTGGTCAAAGCTTTGTATGGATTGCACCAAGCCCCTAGAGCTTGGTATGCTACTTTGTCAACCTTTCCTAGAGAAGCATGGATACAAGAGGGACCAATGACAAGACTTTATTCATTAGAATGAAACAAAAAGGATATCATGTTGGTTCAAGTGTATGTTGATGACATCATTTCTCGGGAGCTACCAACAATTCTTGGTGTGATAGTTTGAAGCTTTGATTCAAAGCAGAATTCAAGATGGAGTTCCAGGGTGAACTTCCATTTTCTTAGGTCCTACAAGTCAAGCAGTATATAGGGAGGAATCTTCATATCTCAAGACAAGTATGTAGCTGAGATACTCAAGAAATTTGATCTTGTGAATGTCAAAGCTGCCATCACTCCCATGGAGACCAAGTTGCCTTTGACAAAGGATGAGGAAGCTTTTGATGTAGATGTACACTTGTACAGATCTATGATAGGTTCCCTCATGTACTTAACTGCTTCTAGACCTGATATTATGTATGCAGTATGTGTTTGTTCACGTTTTAGGCAACTCCAAAGAACTTCTCATCTCAATGCTTCAAGAGATCTTCAAGTATCTCAAGGGCAAAACCAAACTTGGGATTATGGTAACCAGGGAATCAACCCCCGTGAATGGAAGCATTCTCTGATAGTGACTATGGTGGTTCCAACCTTGACAGGAAATCCACAACAGGTGGTTGTCAATTTCTTGGTCAAAGACTTATCTCATGGCAATGTAAGAAACAGACTATTGTAGCCACTTCAACAACTGAAGCTGAATATGTAGCTGCTGCAAATTGCTGTGGACAAGTGTTGTGGGTTCAAAATCAATTGTTGGACTATGGTTTCAACTTCATGAATACCAAAATCCACATTGATAATGAAAGCACAATCTGCATTGTGAAGAACCCAGTCTATCATTCTAAGACCAAACACATTAGATTCTCACCACTTTCATCAGGGATTGTTATAAGAAGAAGCTCATAAGTGTGGAGAAAATTCACACAGACTTAAATGTAGCTGACTTGTTGACCAAACCATTTGATGGACCACGGTTTAATTACTTGGTGGTTAGCATTGGTATGATCAACCCATAGCAACATTTAAGGGGAGGCTTAGTTGTATAGTTTGTTAATTATGGTAGCTAAGTAATCTTAATTCTGTTAGTTTATTACTTTTAATCCTGGTAGTTATGTTCTATTAATACATGGTAGTAATAATAGAGTTAATTCGGGTAGTTAATTTGTTTTAATCCTGGTAGTTATATTCCATTAATTCTGGTAGTTAAGTAGAGTTAATTCGGGTAGTTAGTTTTCATTAATTCTGTTTATACAATTTCTGCAATCTGTTTTTCTTTGTTTTAGACTACGTTTGCAGGCATAGCATGGATGAAAGGAAGGAGTGCCAAGGTTTTTAACAATTGACCATTTTTCATACACACTTAATTCTGGTTGAAAAAGAGTTAATTCGGGTTGACACCTTAATTAACTTTGTTTGACCAAATTAAGTCTGGTCGTGTAAATTGGATCATACTAGGTATTGGTTCTAGTTAATGCTGGTTGCGGGAAACTTGACTTTTTCTTTTTATCACTATTTAAAATGTTCCCGTTAAGGATTTTACGGCTCAATAGTCGTTCAACGGGAGTACTATATATAGATACAGTTTGATTTCTCTTCATACTTTTTTTATATTGCTATCTCCTTTCTTTTGCAAAGTAAAAATTTTCCTATAACAAGAAAATAGTCAATAGTTTCTGCTACCAGTATCTACAATTTCATTCTCATCAAAACCCCAGTACTTAATACGGTTTGTCCAAGCTCTATAAAGTATTGTGTACAAACACAATCAAGGTTGGGTTTTTTGGCAGCAGCCCTAACGAAAGTGCCGTATTTACTGAGATAGTGATTTTCTTCGAGGTTTCCAAGCCTCACGTATGCTTACTGGCAAGTCCAACTATCTATGATTTCTCTTGTGAAACAATTATGGCAAAGTGCTGATTGCAAATACTAGAGCTAATGGTTCCTTAGAAATTAATGCAACCATTTGAAAAGGATACCATCGGTACATAATCTCTAGATGCGTCAATTAGTGGATACACTACAAATAGAATGACGCCATAATGAAATTACAATGTTGCCTAATGCTTGACCTTTTAGAGGGTATGGGACAAATAGGGTAAACTACGTGATGGAACATTTACCTTTTGGAAAAGTTTCTTTACACCCCAATGGCGATACTTAGTCCACCATCTTTTACACTGTATAAGCTCTAAAAGTGGTGGATGGGATCAATTTGGTAGCAATATTGCTACTGCTTTGATCTGTCTATCCACTGGTAGAGTTTATAATTTTTCGAAACTCATTTTTGATGGTATGGTGGCAAATTTGAAGAGCAAGAAAAAGTTTTTGATGTATCCCCGTTTTCTGCAAATGATTTTGAATATTCAAACAGAAAACAAACACCCTTATCTAGCTGTGAGCCTGACCAAAAAGATCTTTGGGAATATGAAAAGGGGTTTTCAAGGGGCACCAAGACCTTTATTGCCTTCTATGTTGCTTGTTGCTATTAACCCTAATGCAGGACAAGAACATGCTGCTCAAGCTCAATCCCAACCATCCTCATCATCACCTACAGCACCTCCACCACCACCTATTCCAACACCAACACCACCACCTATTCCAACACCAACACCACCACCTATCCCAACACCTACACCACCACCAATTCCAACACCAACACCACCACCTATCACAACATCTCCACCACCACCTATTCCAACACCAACACCACCACCTATTCCAACACCAACACCACCACCTATCCCAACACCTACATCACCACCACCACCACCACCTGAGACTGAACCTACAACAGATGAGTACATCTATGAGGAGCAATCTCCTGTCCACCATCACTTCTCACCCTCACAAGAACAGGCTCCAAGTCGCATGCCTATGGATGATTTGCTTCAAGCAGTTCCCAAGTTGATTTCAAGAATTGATAGCCTGGAAATGGATCTCAAACAAACCAAGCTAACCATGGGAAATGCAATAGTGAAGCTAGTCAAGAAGGTGAAGAAGTTGGAAGGGTTTCTAAAAAGGAGGAATTTGGTTTTGACAGATTCAGAGGATGACAAAGTATAATTCCCAACAATGAAAGGTCAAGATGATCCTCAAGATTCTTCCATACAAGGACTGGTTACTCCTCCTACAACAAAGGCACATGCTTCAAGGGAGGAACAAGTGGAAGATATAAGCCCAAACACTCTTGAAGCAGTCAAAACTCTCTCAAAGGTTGCCTCTATAAAGTCAAGGTCCATTGACAAAGGAAGGAGATACAAGAGAAGAAAAGAGACCAAAAGTAAGAAAGTAGTCGCAAGCTTGGACTTTCAAGATCATGATACTGCTGAAAAGGTTAATGCTGCTGGTGAGGAAGTTAATACTGCTAGTAAAGTTAATACTGGTAGTATTGAACTTAATACTGTTATTGAGCAAGAGCACATTGATACCCTCATTGTTCCACAAGTGAAGCCATTAGAGCATGATTAGTTCCTCCCCACTGTAGTCTGCTCTACCCAATTGATCTGACCTTCATCAATGGTCATCAAGGCTTCCTTTTCAATTTGCACTGGCTTGTAATTCTGACCTTTACCTGCTTCCTGCCTGTTACCTTCTTTTGAACCTTTAAACTTGCACTCCCTGGCAAAATGCCCAGTATTGTGGCAATTGAAACATTCAACTTTTCTCTTATCAAATGCCACATGCATTTTTCCATCCACTCTTGGCCTTCTGCCTGTCTTCTTGTAGAACTTCTTAATCTTTATAGCAGTCATAGCAATCTGCCAATTTATATCCATTTCTTCCAAATCCAGAATCATCATTTGATCTAGGTCTTCAGTATCAAATCCACATCCATAGCATTTGTGGCTAGAAAAGATGGATAACTTCATCTGCTAGACCAGGAGTAGAGTTGGAGTATCTTTGGAAGAGGAATTGGTAATAGAGAAACTATAACTCCTGAGTTGTGGCTTGGCTTATGCTAGCTAGAAGATGTTGGCTTGTGATACGAAAGCCACATTTATCAGATGAATGAATAAGAAATAGTCTTTTGGATGTCTTAGTTCAAAGACACTTAGATAATGTGTATAAATATCTAATGACAGATGTCAATATTCATCTTCGTTCTCATTGTCATGGCTAGACTGCCACCACAGTAGGAAGGGACCTCAAAAAACCTTGTGATATTGCTCATCATCTGACACACCAGCACCAAGTGCATGCCAACTTGATATGATTTTGGAACCATCATACCCTTTTCCTAAGCTTTTACCCTTAGATGAGATAGTTTAAAAAAAAAAAATATGCCTCAACTGTTGTTATAAAACAGCTTTTTGCATATCTTAGAGCTCGCATTACCAATCAAATCGTGTCTTTATTGCTGCCCAAAATTCTCTATTGGCATCATCCAAGCCCTAAAAACGGTCTTGAAGACATCTTTTGGAACAGCCAATAAACAAAAGAGTTTTGTCATGCTTGTCCTTTCTTCCTCATCATCCAACTGTTCTTCCTGAGTGGTTGAAGGAGAAGAACCCGTATACACCATCCTTACCTTTGGTGACGCGCTTTCTTGTGAGTTTTCCCATCCTGAATCACTTATCCCAACCTCATTATCTATATCTTAAGATAATTTCCATCTCCATCGCCCACGTATCATAATCATCTTTTTGAAGGACGGGCAGTTTGTATGTTTGAAAGTGAATTGTAGTGATTATTAGTGGTGGTACTTTAGCAGGAGCATCTCTTTGATTGGATGCTGGTACAGATCCCCATCCAAAGATTGCACACAGAAGAGAAAGTTCCTCATCATCATTAAGAGAAAAAATTATCGTTTGCAGACATACTATAGATTTTGGTGAATAAAAGTTTTTTGATCTAGGTTCAATCTGTGTAAAGTCCCCATGGATGCTCTGATACCACGTGTAGGTCCATTGTAAACAGGATCTGAAGAGCCTTGATAGTCCGTATTGAATAAATCCAAAAGATACTAATGAGAGCCAATAACTGTGAATATAAATATTGACGCGGAATAACAATTATCTATACCAAGATGAACCAAGAACAAATACTAGAAATTGCTATTACTATTACATATTTGAATGTGACTGCTCAATCAACCGATTTTTTTACAATTCTATTCAATGTTCCTTTTTAATAGTCTTAAGAACACCTAAAACGCGTTAAAGAAGATAATGCTTATCTATTCCTAAATCCACGCTAATTGATAAACTATTTACTAAATTACAAACATACTTAACTGACCTGACCACGCAGTATTAATCTAAAAAACACCAGACTACTTAAGTTAAAGCGGCATACTTAACTTGCTCTTACCAGACTTAACATCTATAAATAACATTACTAGCTAATTTTTTTCGTCTATCAGTACAACTTTAAACTAACAACTTAAGCTTAAATACTAACATATTAAGTCAGTATACAATATTTTCCTAACACAAGGGTTATTTAACAAAGAACAGAATTGATAGTTTGAAACAATTCATGTTAACTTTGACGAATAGCCTCAAAAGTCGTCAGAACACGTCAGTTCGTGACCCCTGATCCACAATGTTTCAACAACGTACCTGAACAAGACAATTAAGTCTCGGCCCACAAAGTAAGAAATGATATCCCAAGTTTGTCTTGAGACAATAAACAACGTCAAATTGAGCCTTGGAATTGCAATATGTCAGATGTTCATTGAATAAACTCAAGAAATTATCCTGTTGTGTCAAATTCTTCCGCTGTACATGCTGCTTATATATTCCCGAAATCGTCAACAACATACACAACTCACACTTCTAACAATACAACAAACCGATTTGCAGATCCCACTCCATTGAACATACATTCAAACACATCAACTCCAAATCAAGTACCAACCTGTCACTAAGCACCTAGAACATTACTCAAGCAGAAACCAATACAGAAAATGCACAACTTGACGACAATGAATTTATCAACATCTTCAGTACATTGGTACAAGAATAATGGGAGACATCGTCTCGTCCATGTTGATGTCATCAAACTTGCATCCTTTACTATCAACAACACCAACCTTCTGCAACAACGTTGGACAAAAGATCATCCATTAGAACAAGTTATTGGAAATCCTCTCAAATCAATTAGAACAAGACGTTCAGCTAGAAACAGATGGCGAGACGAGATATGTACCACCACCGTGAGTCGAACCGAACCAAAGAACCACAAAGGAAGCCCATGGCCTGATTCTCATGGAATAGATCACTGCAAGGAAGCACTTCATCATTTAGATCGATTAGATGTAAGGAATTAAGTCGACAGACCACTTTGCAAAAATGTTCATAACTTAAAGTGGCTTCTGGAAAAACAAAGGATGAGGAAGAAAAACTGTCAATCGCAACAAAATCTCGTCCTTGTGGCTATTGGATATGCTCAAAAGGAAGGAATTAATTTCAGAAGATCATTTGCACCATTGCCGGTTGGAGCTGTTAACGATTGTATCAATAGCGTCTGCTGCTCACAGAATTCATTCACCAGTGTACCAAAAGGACTTCAAACAAACCATTTCTTTATGGACTCTCTGAAGAAGAAGGGTACGTAACCAACCATATGTATTTGTTTTGACCCATACCATCCTGACAAAGTTTATCGTCTCAACAAAGCATTATATGGTCCTCAACAAGCACCAAATCCGTGGTATGATGGAACTCTCCAAATTCCAGTAACCTAAGGATTCTCAAATAGTTCTATTGATCCAACTCTGTTCATTAACTTAAACATAGGGAAGACATAATGCTTGTTCCAAATTACGTGATGACCTAATATTTGGTTCTAGAACCCAAACTACACAAACTATTTGGAGAAACTAAAGCACACCAATTGTGATATGTCTATAGATGGGGAGCTGAAATTCTTTTTAGTAATTCAGATCCACCAATCCCCCACGTGGTATCTTTTATTAACCAATCTAAGTAGCTCAATGAAATACTTAAGAAAGCATGGTATGACCACATGTGGAAGCAATGGTACACCAATGGCTACAAAAATAACTTGATGCTGACTTTGAGTGGTACTAACCCCCGGTCGACCAAAAACGAATATCGAGTATGGTCGGTAGCACTCAAACCTAAAAAGCAAGTAGACCAGATATTGTACATAGCAACAATTTATTTTTTGCTCGCTATCAAGCGAAACCCGACAGAGAAACATCTCACTGCGGTTAAAAACGGTCATTCGGTAACCTTAAAGACTCTCATTAACATGGGTCTCTGGTAATACCGAAGGACAACCGGCTTCGAACTAACTACTTTTTCATATTAGGATCATGCGGGCTGTCTCGATTCATGTAAGAGCACATCTGGTGGCATACAATTTTTAGGTGGTGATAAGCTAGTCAGCTGTCATCCAAAAAAGACAGGATGCACTTCAATGTCTTTACAGAAGCAAGAGTATGTACTTTATCTGCGTGCTGCGCAGCAATTTCTATGATGAAACTCAGCTTCAACAATTATGGCTTCCACTTTGGATAAAATACCTAAGATTGTGACTCAAAGGCAGCCCAATACCAACTCTGTGCAAACCCAGTCCAGCATTCCGTACCAAGCACATCGATGTCCAGATATCACATCATAAGGAACTAAGTTGAAAAGGGTATTGTTGAAATTATTCTTGTCGAACAGAATAACCAGTTATCCTGACTTTTATACATCCATTACGGAAAAGATGAGGTTTAATATCTTGTCAGACACGACTCGTAATGAAGATGTTTGACTTCCAGATGAACTTGAGGTTCTGGGCAAATTGAATCTGCATGATCCATCTAACCTTTAATTTGTAACTATTTTTATGCTCTCTTTATATTTTATTTAAATAATTGATACAAAAATATAAAACCCAACAAAAAAAAAAGAAAAATAAAAATCCAAGAAAAAACAAAATATAAAAATCAGAAAAATTTCAAAATACCAAAAAGAATCTTCACGACATGTCTTCTTGTCTTGGAATCGATGAACATTTACGTACTTAAAATGTATAACATCGACACGGGCGTAGTGAAAAATGAAGTTCGAGCGAGAGTTTTTCAAAAACTCAATTCAAAACATGTCATTTTCTAAATGTTTCCTCAATGACTTATGAAATTCATGCATAATCGGTCCGTCGAATGTAATAGGGAAGTGTAACGCCTCAGTGCGCTAACCCTAAAATAGAAGTAGAAGTCTTCTATCAATGTTTATAAAATCGTTGGAACACCACAATTGTATCAAAAGACCTTTCAATGACAAAATTGCAACAATATAATTTGGTGTGTAATTTTATTCCAAACGAATGGTATTTGTTAAAATTGTGTTGTCAACACTCCCTTCCTCGAATAATTTTTTCAAAGAATTGTATTCCGTAGAATGTCATTGTATGTGAACAATTCTGGAGGGGAGCTGGTTTTTTTAAAAACAAAGCCTTTAATGTGTTGATACATCTCATAAATGTCAATTTTAAGTATCCAAACACTTTCCTGTGAAATTAAAAAGTGGAAACTTATAATTGTCCAATTATTATATACATATTGTTCACAAGGCATCTCACTCACTCCGTCTTCAATAGTTTTTTGGGTGTCATATCAATTTTTCATTCCAATGTCAAGTTTTAATAAATATTGGTATCCCACAAATACTGTTGAAGGGAGCTATCGTAATCTAATTCAAGCTATATTGTGGTATAATTTTTCTCCCCATGGAAATTTTCATGTCAAAAATTTAATCCAATTGTGTATTTCGAAATACTAAGTGTTTTTTATTATTTAAAATAAGGGGAGAAAATTGATTTAAAATATGATTATATGACTAATGTGATCTTTAAGACTCTAAGTGCAACTCTTTCCTTCATGTGCTAAACAATTTCGAATCTCGAAGCACATGTGTAGGGGGAGTATTTAAAAGTAACAATGTCAAAAAATGGTTTTATGGTTCGATCTCTATACCCAACAACCAATTAATTTCACGACGATTCTGAAGTCATATGTGGTTTAGTAGGAATAAGTCCCGATGAATCGCCAACCAAACCGGAGGATCTACCCAATGACACTCCATAGTTTAGAAATATCAGTCATTAGGTATTGATTGGAGAATGAATGTGTATAGAGGGAAGAATTTCCGACTAAGATTGACTGCACTGTGGGATAAATCACAACAAGTGGTTAGTAATGAGTCTTGGTAAGCCATTTGGAAAAGGGTTGAAGAATTAAAAATAAATGTAGGATAAAGGGTTGAAAAGAAAGAAGCCCTCCTTTACCCAATATGCAGAAACCCGGGGTCAATACATAAACTCACAAAAATCACAAAGATTATAGTTGATATAGAAGAAAGTCCGTCATTGGACCCAGTGATGCAATGCACAACCCTTCCCAGCCATTCGGGTTTCTCTCAAAAGAAACTTGTCTCATTTTGTCACGGAGATACACACGTTATCTATTGACATCTCACTCCGAGATTGTTGATATTGAATAGGTGGCAGTCTGCTCCAGCCTCCGATTACTAAAACCAAAGTGCACAAAATCGATGTCTAGAGCCAAGAATAGATAAATTATAAATCTCATTAAGGACACAAAGTCCTAAAATACACTTGTTTAACACATAAAGGTTCACAACTGTAACAAAAGAGTCCTACGCATTATCCTTGTGATTTTGCCAGAACATCTGAGTGATACTTAAGTATTCACAGTGAAGATGGAAAATCCTCTTGAGCAAAACGTCAAACAAGCTTCTAGCTCTTGGTAGTGACGTGCAAGATATCCTAAATGATCAAGCTTGTGATAACTGGATATCAATTTTGGTCCAAAAATGAATTGACGACTAAAACAAAAGATAGCAACTCTCGATCACTCTTACCCAGTGTTTCTGCTTTTGAGACGTTCCGGAAGTAAGAACTAGCAAAGCACATGTGAATCAAATACATGGTACTTGTTAGAAGAACCTACGCTTTGAGCTGGAAACCCTGTCAAGGAGATTCTTTGAATCTACCTGATACAGGTTAAATAGTACTATACTACTATAAAACAGGAAACCGGAGGTTAATGAAACCAAAGTCAAGAAGATGAATGACAAAGCCAAATTCATCTTTTATTGCTAACTGTTTTATTTCAGGATAAGACGACGGTGTTGCAGCCTCATTCCAGCGAAGTCGGATTCATAAACCACATGCTCATACTCAAGCTTTCAAAGTCAATCATTCAACGTCAAGATAGTTGATTCTAATCTTCCCCACCATCAAAGAGCCTCAAAGTCAAATAAAGAATCATCAATTGGGGAGATTGTTAGACTTATAATCACATATGTCAAACAAGAATGTAACAAGTATGAGCATGTTGGTCAAGAGCACAAGTTGATCAAGGAAGTCAAATCAAGATGATTCAAGTCAAGGAGATGATGCAAGATAACGATCTCAAGAATTCAAAGTCAAAAGATAAAGGCTCAAAATCAAGATCACAAAGCATGGATGAACAAAGCCATTACAAACAAGACAAGACCATAACAAGGCAAAGCATAAACGTCAAACGTCATATCTTCAATGTCATCGGTGGTACAGAGGAGTTTGAAGAAAGAGACCTCAACATTGGGGGAGATTGTTAGCCTTAATTATATTAAGTCAAACAAGAATGTTATCGGTCTTAGAAAGTCAAACTAGGTCTTGTATTGTAATAGGCTAGTCGGGTTCAACGGGCTTGGATTGTAATCTAATATTGTCCGTGTTTCGGGCTCAAAGCCCAAGTTATGCCAAGCCCGACCCAAGATTACAAGCCCATACGCCACCTAGCAAGGCATGTGTATAAATATCCCTTCACCACACTTGGTGAAGGGTGTTGGTTACATTTTCATTTTCACTTGTAATCCACCAACTCTTTAATCTAATCTTCCTTTCTTGTTTTCTCTTTCTACTTTCTCTCTCTAAGTTTTCTTCTTATTTTCTAACATATTGGTAAAGATTATTGTTGTGTAATAGATTAAATTCATGGGATAACATGTTCCATAGTTAGAAATAGTAGTCCTTAGGTATGATTGGAGATGAATGTGTATAAGGGAAGAATGTCTACTAAGATTGAGCTAACACTGGAACAATCACAACAAGGTGTTAGTAATGACGTCTTGGTAAGCATTGAAGGGGTTGAAGAATGAAAAAGAAATGTATGGATAAAGGGTGAAAATAAAGAAGCCCTCCACACAACTTAGGCAGAAACCGAGTCAATACATAATCTATCAAAATCACAAAGATGATTGTTGATATTGAAGATGACATCATAGACCCAGTGATGCAATGCACAACCCTTCCCAGCCATTCGGGTTTCTCTCGTAATCCACCAACTCTCTAATCTAATCTTCCTTTTTTGTTTTCTCTCTCTTCTTTCTCTCTCTAAGTTTTCTTCTTATTTTCTAGCATATTGGTAAAGATTATTGTTGTGTAATGGATTAAATTCATGGGATAACATGTGGTATCACTCGCCAAGGGGTGTTTAGTGCTTGTTTTGTGAGAAATTCGTGGGTTTTTTTGTTGGTTTTTCTTTGGTTTGAAAAAAGCAAGAAAAAAAAATCAAACTTTGATCTTTGTTTCGTGGTTAAAAGTGTTAAAGACTTGTACTTTCGGGCTTAGATCAATTCCTTGCATCATTACTAGGTCGTTTTAACATCATTTCGCAGCATCAACTTGCTTTCAAATAATAATATTATGAATGGCCTTCCAAAGCTGAAATTCGTCAAAGATCATCTGTGCTCTTCTTGTGAGCTAGGGAAAGCAAAAAAGAAAGTCTTTTCACACTAAGACTACCCCAAGCTCAAAAAGACGATTACAACTTCTACACATGGACTTATGTGGTCTAATGCGGGTAGAAAGCATTAATGGAAAGAAGTATGTTCTCGTAATTGTTGATGACTACTCCTGATATACCTGGACTCACTTCTTGAGGTCCAAATACAAAACAACTGGAGTTCTCATTGATTTCCTCACACTTGTCCAAAGAGGACAGTCATGCTCAAGTTCCTAGTTCAACTTACAAAGGCACGGAAATATCTTAGAATAGCGCGCCGTCTTCATGAATACTTTTGCAAAAAGGGAATAAAACAATAACGTCAACTGCTCGAACACCTGAACAAAACAGCGTGTCGAAAGATGGGAACCGTACTTCTTGTTGAGCTAGCTCGAACATATGCTAACGCCGTTTAAAGTTCCTTTGTTTATATTGGGCTGAAGCAATTGCAACACATGTTTTTACTCAAAACCGTTCAATTGTAATGTCCTCTACATAAGAAACACCTTATCATATGCATCCAATTGCCCTAAACCGTCAGTCAAGGATCTTCACATCTTTGGTTCACTTTGCTACATCGCAGAGTATTGGGTGAAAATCTTGATAAAATGAAGGAAAAGTGATTGCATAGTATTTTTGTTGGGTATTCCTACTCAGTCCAAAGCTTATAGGTATTTAAGCAAGAGAACAAGATGAATAGTTGAAACAATTCATGTTAACTTTGACTGAATTGCCTTAGATGGCGTCAGATCACGTCATGTCTGACCCCGATCCACAATGTTCGACGATGGTACTTGAACAAGACAGTTTAAGTCCCGTCCACAAAGTCAAGAAATGTTCCTCCAGTTGCTGAGACGTAAACAACGTCAAATGAGCTTAGAATTGCGTAAATAGTCCGATGTTTAAGTGAATTACTCAATGGAAATTCTCCTGTTTGTCAAAGTCTTCCGCTGTACCATGCTGCTGATAATCATTTATAAACTTACACAACAAAACACAACTCACACTTCTTAAGCAGACCTGATGTTAAATATCCACACCATTTAACATTCATTCAACACATCAAACTCCAACTCAAGACCAACTGTCACTGCACCATGATAACATTATTCAAGCAGAAACCTATTCAGAAAAAGCACAATTTTACTACGATGAATTTGATCAACATCTTTAGTATACCGGTACAAGAACAAGGGAAGACATCGTCTCGTCGGTTGATTCGACAAATATGCATATCTTTCTATCAAAACCATCCTTCCGCACAACGTTGGACAAAAGATCATCCATTAGAACAAGTCATTGGAAATCCTCTCAATCATTTAGAACAAGACGTCACTAGAAAGCAGATGGCGAGATATGTATGATTCGCATCACTGTTGCGTCTAACCGAACCAATGAAGATTAAAAGAAGCCATGGCTAATTCTGGCAAGGATTGAATCAAATCATGAAGAACTAATTAGTATGTTATCGATTAGATTAATTTGAGGGTGGGGGGGGGGGGGGAAATTATCGACAGACCACTTGCAAAAATATGTCAATTAACTTATAATGGCTCAGGAAAAACGAAACGTGCTGAGGAAAATACGTCATTCGCAACAAATCTCGTCTTGTGGCTAAGGGATGATGCTCAAAAGGAAGGGAATAGATTGTCGAAGAGTCATTGCACCAGTTTGCTGGTATGGAAGCTTGTACGGTTTGTTCATTGCGTATGCTGGCACACAATCATTTACTAGGGAACCAAATAGACTTAAAATACATTTCTTTACGGACCTCTGAAGGAAGAAGTGTACGTAAACCAACCAGATAGATTTGTTGACCCATATCATCCTGACAAAGTTTACCGTCTCAAGAAAGCATTATATGGTCTTAAACAAGCACCAAGAGCGTGGTATGATGAACTCTCCAACTTCCTGGTATCCAAAGGATTCTCAAAAGGTTCTATTGATCCAACTCTGTTCATAACTAAACATGGGGAAGACAAATTTGCTTGTGCAAATGTTGCGTGATGATATAATTTTTGAGTTCAGACGAACCAAAACTTTCAAACGATTTGGGAAAACTAATGCACACAAGTTTGATATGTCCTATGATGGGTGAGCCTGAAAATCTTTATAGGAATTCAGATCCACCAATCTCTTCGAGGTATCTTTATAAACCAAGCTAAGTATGCTTAAGAGATACTTAAAAAGCATGGTATGACCTCATGTGATAGCATTGGTACACCAATGGCTACAAAACACCTTGATGCTGTCTTGAGTGGTACTCCGGTCGACTAAACGAAATACATAGTTATGTCAGAGCACTCATGTACCTAACAGCAAGTAGACCAGATATTGTACATGCAACATGTTATTGTGCGCGTTATCAAGCGAGACCGACTGAGAAACACTCACTGAGGTTAAACAGATCTTTCGGTACCTTAAAGGAATCCATTAACATGGGTCTCAGGAATCCTGAAGGACACCAGTTTCCGAACCAACTGCTTTTCAGATTCGGATCACGCGGGCTGTCTCGATTCACGTAAGAGCACATCTGGTGGCATACAATTTCTAGGTGGTGATAAGTTAGATCAGGTTGGTCTTCCAAAAAGTAGGACTACACTCAATGTCTTTCACTAGAAGCCGAGTATGTTCTTTATCTGCTGTGTATGCGCAAAGTTCTATGGTTGAGAACTCAGCTCACGATTATTCTTCCACTTTGAGTAAAAACTTATGTATATGTGACGTTAAAGGCAACCATAGCCATCTCATGCAATCCAGACCACCATTTCCCGTACCAAGCACATCGAAGTCAGATATCACTCATAAAGTGAACAGGTATGAAAAAGGGTATTTGTTGTATTATTCTTTTCTGAACTGAAAATCAGTTAGCCTGACTTGTTTACTAAAGCTTATCGGAAGATTATGTTTAAGTATCTTTTAAGTACACTCGGTATGAGATGTTGACTCCAGATTGAACTGGTGAATCTAGCAATTGAATCATCTTGATCCACCAAACATCATTTTGAACAAATTTGTTATTCTCTCGTTTATTTTTGATTTATAAAAAAAATATGAAAAAGAAAAAATAGAAAAATATAAAACTAGAAAACAAAATATAAAAATCAGAAAAAAATCAAAAAAACCAAAGATAATCTTCTCGACATGTCCCTTTGGAGATCGATAACCTTTACGTAACCTAGAAAGATGATTAACATCGACACGGGCTGTAAATGAAGTTGCACAAGGTAGTTACAAACAGCTTTCAAAGAGAACATGTCAATTTTCTAAATTTTCTCATGACTTTAGTACATATTCAGATAACATAACACGTCAGAATGTAATAGCAAGTTTACGCTTCCAGTTCCTAACTCTAAAATAGAAGAGAAGTCTACAATCATGTTTATAAAATCGGATGAACAAATTTTTCGAAAAATAACTTAAATGTCAAAAGTTGTCTACAATAAAATTTGTGGAATGATTTTCCATAAAAAGTGGTATTTGTTAAAATGGTGTTCAACACTCCCTTTCCTCGGAAATTTTTAAAGAATTGTAGTACGCTAAATGGACATTTTTTATGTGAATCAATTACTAGGGGGAGCTTTTAAAAAACAAAGCCATTTTAATGTGTCGGATACATCTCATAAATGTCAATTTTATGTATCTAAACACATTTTGTGAAATAAAAATGTGGAAACTTAATGTCAATTAATAATATACATTGTTCACTAAGGCATCTCACTCCGTCTTCAACATTTGTGGTGTCATATCAATTTTTCATTCTAATGTCAAGTTTTAATAAATACCATTGAATCCCACATATACGTAGACGGGGAGACTATCCGGAAAATGAGTTCATGCAATATCATAGTAATAATTTTTCTCCCCATGTAAATTTTCATTCAAAATTTTAAATCAATTGTTTTTCCAAATACTAAGTGATTTTATTATATAAATAGGGAGAAAATAAGTATTAAATATTTTATAGACGAATGTGATCATTAAGATTCAAAGTCAACTCATTCATTCCATGTGCTGAAACAATTTTCGAAAATATCGTAGCACATGTATAGGGAGAGTAATTGAAAATAACATGTCAAAAAATGGTTTTTACAAGGTTTCAAATCTCATACCCAACATCCTATTAATTTCACACGATTCTGAAGTCATAAGTGGTTAGTTTAGGAATATGTTCCACAATCCAACCTGAACCGAGGTGATCTACCCAAGGCACACTCCATAGTTAGAAATATGCAGTGCCCTAGTGAATGATTTGAGATGAATGTGTATAAGGGAAAATTGCCGTAAATAAGATTGAGCTAACCTAAACAAACACAACAAGGGTGTTAGAAATGACGTCTTTGTAAGCATTGAAGGGTAAAGAAATGTAAAAAAATGTAAGGGATAAAAGGGTGAAAATAAGAAGCCCGTCCACACAACTTAGCAGAAACCGGGTCCAAAACATAAACTATCAAAATCACAAAGTGATTTGTTGATATTGAAGACGACATCATGGACCCAGTGATGCAATGCACAACCCTTCCCAGCCATTCGGGTTTCTCTCAAAAGAAACATGTCTCATTTGTCACGGAGATACACACGTTATCTATTGACATCTCACTCCGAGATTGTTAATATTGAATAGGTGGCAGTCTGCTCCAGCCTCCGATTACTAAAAACTAAAAGTGCACTGATATGTGTGAAAACACATATCCATTTTATATCAAAAATAGCCCTAAAAAGACAAAATTATGCTTTAAATGCTTGAATATTGCTTGTTTTGTCTTTGTGATTGTGTAGGTGTGGATATTGCATAAATCTCAAGAAAATGGACAAAAACCGGGCAAACACGAACATGAGAACGGAAGAGCACGCAAAGAGCCAGGAGAAAGCTATCAAAAGTCAAGAATGGTCAACTCAAGTCAACCTTTGGTCAACTTAAGTCAAACCACAAAAAGACAAAAATCTAAATATTTCCAAATCAGTCCCTCATTAATTCCAAAATTACAAAAATAATCCCTAAAAACCTAACGGTGTTAACTCTTATAACTAAAAGAGTTAACACTCGTTATTTTCTTATAACACAAATCAAACCAAGCCCAATCCCAACACCCAGCCCAAAACCCATTTATAAGCCCGAAGTCAAACAAGCTTTACCCGGGTTTATTAAAAGTCAAACTCTTATAAGTAAAATGAGCGGGAAAAATCGTTTTTCACTATTCATCATCTTCAAGATTTTACCACAGGGTCAAAAACAAGGGGCAAATGCAAATTAATGACGTAGAAGGGTAATTCGAAGGATAAAGTTCAAGCTGGCAGGGTTAAACATCATTGAGAGACTCCTATTGGTCAATCCCCACAAAGAATGTCACGTGGTCTGACAAGTAGCACATCAAGGGCAGAGAATTTGCACTTAAGGTACTCACAAAAGAATCACAAGCTTGTCACAATCACGGATTTCCACGTTGGCAATCCATGTGAGCTAAGATGTGATCCAACGGCCAAGATTAATCTTTCAATGATTGAAGGAATGAAGGGCAGGGATTGAGAGGAGCTTGTAACTGAATTTAGACCTAGAAGCTTCAGAAGAAGGCTATAAATAGCCTCACATTCACACACATGAAGGAGTTAGTTAGTTAGTAGATTTTAGCCTATAGCTTATTTTTAGCTTATTTACTTTTAAATGTTAATTTAATTCTTGTAATTTACTTTTTAAGCATTGTAATCCTTTAATCATTAATAAAAGTCAGCTTTCATTTCAATTCGTGTTTTAATTTCAAAGTTTCATTTAATATTGTTTTAGTTAAATAAGCTCTTAATAAGCTCTTAGTTCTTAATAAGCTACTTTGCTCTTAGTTAAGCTCAAAAAGCTTAACTAAGCCTTTTAGACTGTTAACTCACTCTAAATTCCAATGCTTCTAATTTTGGATGATAAGCTTATTTTGGAAGAGCTTATGGACTTACTGGCTTATTCCAAATAAGCCAGAGCTTGTAGATAAGCTCATTTTGAGCATCTGGGTCCTTGTTTAAGCAAAGGACAAAGGTACTCTTTCTCTTTTTCATTTCCAAGCTTAATTACTGTTTTAGCTTAATTTACTGCTTATTTGCTTAATTCTGCTTAAATCTAGCTTATTATTGCTTATCTTAGCTTAATTGTACTTATTATGCTTAGTTTATGCTTATTTAGTTTAAGAGTTAGCTTGAATCTCATTTTTAGTTATTTTTCTTCATAAACTGTTAAAAACACAAAATAAAATAGTAGTTTAGCTTATTTTTGCTTATTAGAGCTTATTAACTATTTGATTTTGCTTATTTGACCTTAATTAGCTTAGTTATAAAT
Organism: Tanacetum coccineum; assembly: GCA_026074375.1. Taxonomy (NCBI): domain Eukaryota; kingdom Viridiplantae; phylum Streptophyta; class Magnoliopsida; order Asterales; family Asteraceae; genus Tanacetum; species Tanacetum coccineum. The sequence goes on along the minus strand of BQNB010003097.1, from coordinate 8,458 downwards.
CTGTTTTAGCTTATCTCAGCTTAATAAGGTTATGTTGGGAAATAGATTGTAACAGACTTAATACTGGAAGTATAACAGTTAAGTCTGGTAGTAATAGTTAGTTCTGTTAGTATTAAGTTAATACTGGCAGTACTAAGTTAAGTCTGGCAGAGTAGCAGTACTAAAGTTAGTACTGGTCATAGTTAGTTCTGTTTATAGTTAAGTCTATTAATGTAACAGAATAGTAATAGTTATCTTAGTAGGTCCAACACTACAATAATAGATAAAAAAAAGGCTTATCTCTCTAGTAGAACCTACATGAAGTTTTTTCTACATTTTTGTTCTAATGTTGTATACCCTAAAAGCCTTACTATTCAAGGAGTATCCAACAAAGAATCCATCATTAGACTTTCCATTAAACTTGCCTAAATGATCTAGGGTATTAAGAATGGTAACATGACACCAAATGGTTCATGAAGCTCAAAACCAGGTGTTTCTACCCGAAACCATTTCATAAGGGTTCTTTTTTCGTTCCTATGTGAGGCTTGACTACTAATACCCTATTCTACACATAGCAAGCAGTATTAACTGCTTCAGCCTAAAATGTAGTAGGTAACTTAGAGTCAGCTAACATGGTTCTAGCAGCCTCAATTAGTGTCCTATTTCTCCTTTTAGCAACACCATTTTGCTAAGGAGTTCTAGCTACACTAAATTCCCTCTTAATGCCTTTCTTTTCACAAAACTCACTCATAACTCTATTTTTAAACTCTGTTCCATTGTCACATCTGATTATCTTTACTTTCTTATCAACTAGATTTTCTATTTGAGTTATAAAGCTCTTTAGAATGTCACTAGTTTCATCCTTAGATGCTAAAAAACACCCAAGTAAATCTGCTATAATCATCATAGACTACTAAGAAGATCATTTAAGCTTTAGTTTGTTTAGAACTGATCTAGGATGAATTGGCGGAATATTCAAACGTTGAATCATTGTTATTAATACAAGGTTTTTCATCATCATCACCTAAGATACATGACTACTACAAGCCCCAATCTTACCTGATCAATGGTAAGACGGTTACATCAATAGGAATCATCAGATCCTTGGGGTTACACTACCATGCTAGCATCTATCTCTTGTGGGACGTGTAAACCCACACACACAACACGTTTTACACCTTTGCGTGCAAAAAAAAACCCCCCCCCAACACAATTTTTAAGCAAATTAAAATCTATAGCAGGGACCTCCCTTTTATAGTTATAAGGAGGTTAAGGTTTACATGGAAACTAAATAAAAGATATTAAATAAGTAAATCATTCTAAGTTTATCTTGATATTTTTCATCGTTATCTCTTTTTGACCAAATCTTCATTTTCTCCTACATCTTGTAGAATCCCATAATGACGACTTTGGTCCTTCTTGTTTCCATCTTGTTTCATTCATGTTTTGTCTTATCAACTCAAATATAATTCCCGACAATCTTCCCCTAGTTGATAATGACAAAACGCCCATTCATCATGGGCCTGGGTATAAGTACTATTCGTGGGTCGGGTTCATGACCCGAGGTTGGACTATACGTCATCAAAAATTATCAAATCTTTTTCCCCTTTTTGTCATCATCAAATAGGGGACTAAAGTATGCAACTTTGATCTTTACAACTACGAACCAATATTACACTTCTAATCCAAGTATTCCAATGACCCAAATTTCCCTCCATTACGCACCTTAAGAAAGATAAACTTGAGCAGTAGAAACTTACACTAGCAGTAGTAACAAAGACTAGCAGTAGTAAAACCTTCACCTCGATGTAGCATATAAATGGTTAAACATTTTAACAATAAGCTTCCCCTGAAACCCATATGTTAACCATTTCTTGAATCTTTAAATTCTGTAGGCTCTATGTAATGATTACTGATAAAGAAAACTAAGTATAATGAACTTGATGTTGTAGTAGAATAACCCAAACTTGTATCTTATGTCTTGTACTATCCACGTGACTTCGAACGTATACCCAAAACCAATGTATAGGGAGACCGCAATCTCTTGACAATTTATCCTCATCTTCTATCAGACACATAACCAAAGTGATAGCAAATGTGAGCATTAAGCACCATAAGAAAAATCACACATATTTGCTAGATTTGTCAATTCTTTGTCACATCGTTTCTAAGCACAAACAAGTTATCTTCAAAGTGTAACACCCACTTTAAGATATGATAAAACACAAACCCAAATAATTCCACTTCATCTTCAAATAGGCAATAAACAATCCTCTTCGTAACTAATTAAACGATTAATCAAAAAACGAGCCTTTTAAACGTTTAAGAACATTTAAAACCAAAAACAATATGTTAGCTTCCCTTTAAATGAAGCATCCTTTTCAATCCGAGATCCAAACCATGCGTGTCATCCGATATCGAATAAAGCTATCAGTATTAACCATTTCTTGGATACAACAAGCAGCATAAATACACTCGAACAGTATAAACTTCTTTCTTGGGCAGCACTAATTCTTTTGAGTCCAAATAATTGAATAATATTAAACAGCAACACTAATACTTCTTGGGCCCAATACACGAACAATACTAATAAACATTGACAACATTAATATCATACTTGACCAACAGTATTAATCTTCAATTCTCAACAGTAGTAATTCGTATGAACAATATTAAGTACTTTGTACAATACTTACATTGCACTCAACCAATATTTATAACTTTCTTGGCTACTGTTCTGGTAACATTAAATATATATATACCTGGCAACACTTATCATGGCAGTAGTAATCATCCCATAATCCAACAATGAAATCATTGGCCCACTTTATGTTATTAGACTCGGCCCACCACTAAACCCGGTTCAGTTGAAAGGTTCGATGAACCCCTGATTCAGTTGAACTGTCAGATCCGGTTCTGACCTGATTCGTTTGGCCTACTACATAAAAAAATGCCATAGTGGGACTCGAACATGCGACCTTCAGGAACAAATTCTTAACAATACTCTTCTAACCAACTGTGATATGAAGCCAGTTGTGTTATTCTTCTCCTTAAGTAATATTTATGGCTCTTTCATTGGATTAATTTCTAAACCATATTCGAACATCAGACTTGTGGTTCAGTTGTGTTATATAATTCAAAATCTTCAATTGCTCGAATAACAATTCTTCAAATATTCAATATTCAAGGATGGCTTGAATATATTTTGTCTTCACTTTTTGTTATCAAATTTGTCTTCGAATATGTCTTTAAATTTGTCTTCAAAAATTGTGACGTGAGACATAGAACACGAACAAACCATAAAACACAATACAAATCACCCCCAGTTTTCTTTGATTGTAAAAACCTTGTAGATCCTAGATCAAGAGCAACCTGCTCTGATACCAATTGTGGAAACCAATAAAGATCATTGTAGCTGTAGTTTGTTAAGAACTAATCTAGGATAATGATAACATGGGCGGGATATTCAAACATAGAATCAATATTATCATAACAAGGTTTTACCAAAGATTCACCACATGTTTAATATTATTTGATCAGAACAATTCGGTTACATCAATGAACAGTAATAGGGATCAAGGAAGACCTTGATTACCTTGAGGCTAAACCAACTAAACTTTAGGCGTCCACTTAGAGGACTTGACGCCTAGAACACACACATAATTTTCTGGTGTTTACATCTTTGACACACATAAAACTATATCTAGGGATCTCTTTATATAGTAGAGTCCATCTAGATTTACAAGGGAAGACATAATTGTATAAGGAAACTAAATCTTTTAATTCTTTAATAAACTTCATCTTTATCTTCAAGAATTATATCTTTTGGAATCTTTTATCTTTTGTAGAATAAACTCCACCAGCTTGTAGAATTCCATAATGCTAGATTCAGTCCTTATGTTTCATTCTTGTTTTGTCTTATCAACTCAAATATAATTCCCAACAATAGTTTTCATGCGTTTTCTGGTTCTTTTCTTTTGACTTCTTTGTTCTTTGCTTCCCTGTTTTCTGTAAGCGGTGTTTCTGTTAGGAAATAAGCTAATATTTGCCCTTTAATCGAGTTCCTTCCTCTGAATTCGATTTCATGCTCTCCCAATTCAATGGCCCATTTAGCTATGCGGCCTGATTTTTCTGGTTTCGCCAGAATTTGTTTTATGGGTTTGTCATTGAGGACTTGTATCGAGTGAGCTTGGAAATACCTTTGGAGTTGCCTTGTAGCGTACACGAGGGCGAGTATCAGTTTTTCTAGTTCTAGATACTTCAATTTAGCTCCGTGTATTGTTCGAGTTATGAAGTATACGGGGATTTGTTTCTTTCCCCTTTCTGCCATAAGTACTGTGCTCACGTTCTCTTCTGAGGTTGCGAGGTACATTGTTAGAGTTTCACCCTTTCTCGGTATGACCATCGTTGGCAATGACTCTAAGCATTCTTTCATTATTCGGAAGGCTTCGTCTTCCTCCTTCATCCATTGAACCATCTTTCCACTCGTACAACTTTTCAAAGTTTTCATGAAAGGGAGTGTCTTTTTTGCGCTTTTTGAGAGGAAACTACTCAGGGCCGCTATCTTTTTGTTGAGGTTTTGCATATCGCTGACCGTTTTGGGAGGTCGTAGGGTTGATACAGCTTTTACCTTAGAGGGGTATGCTCTTATGCCTTGCTTCATAATGAGATGGCCCGAATATATTCCTTCTTCTACTCCGAAGGAGCATTTTTTTCAGATTAAGCTTCAGATTGATTGCCCGAAGCCTTTCAAGGGTTTCGGTGATGTCAGCCATCATTTCTTCTTCGGAATCATTTTTTATTACCATATCGTCGGCATTAACCTCCATATTTCTTCCCATCTAATGACCGAAAACTTTGTCTATGAGCTTTTGATAAGTGGCCCCTGCATTTTTCAAATCAAAGGGTAGTCTTTTATAGCAGAAAACCCCTTTTCTTGTAAAGAATCCTGTTTTTTCTTTGGCTTTCTCGGCTATGGGGATCTGGTGATACCCCTTGTAGGCATCTAGAAAGCATTTAGGGCGATACTTGTGGAGGCCTTCTGCCTTTTGTTCAGCTGCGGGTAATGGGTGAGGCTCTCTTATGCATGCTTTATTTATGTTTTTGAAGTCTACACGTAGCTTCCATTTCCCGCTGTCTTTTTTACGACCATGGGATTTGATACCCATGTCTGGTACTTAACTTCTCGTAAGATCCCTGTTTCTGTCAATTCTTCTACCTGGCTGTGGATCGCTTGGTTTCTTTCTGGGGCTAGGCTTCTCTTCTTTTGCTTTACTGGTTCTGCATGGGTAAACACGTTTATCCGATGTTCAGTATTGAAAGTTTCCCCTCCAATCATTAATACTCTTGGTACTCCCGTTATGTGGGCTGAGGTCCATGTAAAGACGTCTATGTATCTCTTTAAGAGATCGCATAGCCTTATTTTTATTCTTGTTGGTAGCTGCCTTCCTATCGTAATCTTCTGTTCTGGATACTTGTCGTTTATCACCATCCTTTCTTCTGTATCTATGCAACTAAGGACGTTTTCTTCATTGCCTTGATATTTGTTGGTTGGGTCATCCTCTTCTTTTGGTTTCTATGAGTTATATTTCGAGAAGATGGTACCAATACCTCTGGGTGTGTGAAATTTTATAGCTTCATGGACTCTGGACACCACGATCCCCATTTGTTGCATAATGGTTCTTCTAAGCAGTAAATTATGTGGTGAGTCTAATTTTATGATTACAAATGTGAGTGTTTTTGTTACCGCGATGGGGCCCTCTCTAATCGTAACTTCCAAGGATATTTCTCCTAAAGGTCATGACTGTTCTCTTGAGAAACCGACAAGAGGAGCGTTTGAGTCCACTCGAAGGGATCTGATTGACGGTTTCAGTTTCAAGAAGCAATGTTCGTATATTACATCACACGAACTTCCCCCGTCTAGGTATGCTCTGTTTACTTGCCTTCCTGATATGTACACCTTGATTATGACAGGATCTGATGAGCCTACATTCGAAAGGGGTGGGAATGTGATTTCCCCATCCCGCCGTGGTTCGCAGGCCTCTTTTTCATGTTACGGTTTTTTCTGCTTATCATAAGAACAAAACCTTTGTCGAGTGTTGGCTTCTTTTCTTCTTTTTTTCTTTCTTTTGAGCGAGTACCAATGGTCTTTTCTTTTTTCTCTTTTACCCCTTTTACTAGGTGAGTGAGCTTCCCTGATTTAACTACTTCTTCTATTTGGTGTTTTAGCTCCCGATATTGGTTTGTTTCATGTCCATAGTCCTCATGGAAGTGGCAATATCTTGTCATGTCCTTGGACCAGTTGGCTCCAGGCAACCGCGAAGGTTGTTTGAAGGTCTTATCTACTTTTTCTGTAGCGAGGATCTCTCTAGGACTTTTGACCAGGTTGGATAATAGTTTGTGATTTTGTCCCTTGTAAGGGGGGAATCGTCCTCTATCCTTTTGTCCAATGTTATTACCCCAAGATAATTTCTTTGATCTTTTGAAAGCGTCCATTCGGTTATTCGAAACGCCATTAGTGGCCACGTCTCTTGCTTCAACCCAGGTGTAGGTCTTCTCCATTAGACCTTTGTAAGTGGATAGAAGGTCTGTGGAGAGATGTTCGACAAAACTTCGTGTTCTCAAACCATGAACGAAATCAGAGATTCGTTATTCTTCATGTAAACCCAGGATTTGCAAGGTATCATCTGTATATCTGGTGATGAAGGCTCGAGTACTTTCTCCTTCTCTTTGTTTAATGTTGTGGACAGCTAGATGTGTCTTCGTGAACTTCTTCTGTTAGCTAAAATGCGATCGGAATTTTGCCTTGAGATCTTCGTAATTGAGGATACCACCTGCTTTCTAACTGTTCCATCGTATTCTGGCAGAGTCTTTGAGGGTATATGTGAACATATGGCAGGCTACCGGCATAACCATTTTTGCATCCGTATAGCCCCTTTGAAAAGGTGCAGGAAGTTATCTGGGTCTCCTTTCCCATCATAAGAACCGATATGGGAAGGCATTTTCAGTCCGTCTAGGAGAGGATAATCCTCTATCCAGTGTACAAAAGGTGTTACCGAACCCACAGGGTTTAAGACAGCACCTGTCAGGTTTGGGTTGGTATACACAGGCACGTTTGGGAATGTATACATAGGTTATGTATAAAAAGGATAACTGTTTTTAGGCATATTTGTGGGGTACATGCAACCATTCTGGGAAGGCATATTACTATTTGTGAAGGTCTGTGGTGCGTACCCTCCTGTGGGAGATGGGTAGGAATTCCCCCTATAAGGTGGTTTCTCGGTGGAGTTTGCATGGGAAAGCTTAAGTGCTACCCGTTAACAAGACTCGTAGGTTGTTGATAAGGGTGAATGTGATTAGGCATGAACCCGTTGGGTATACTCAAGCTAGCAGGTATGAAAGGTTGAGCATGGTGTGAGAGGAACGTACCGTTAGAAAGGAGATTCCCTCCTATGTTATTTGGAAGTGCCCGACCTTTGTAAGCGAAAGTCAGAGAAGATTGCAAAGGTTGCCCATTCTCGCCTCTCCCCAAATGGGCTGCTAAAAGTAGAGGGAGATTCACACTTTGACCTTCCTTTCCTCTAGGTGCTTCTTCTGAATGCCTTCCCCCTTCCGTATTCCTTTCAACCCTACTTTCCCCTCTACTCTGAGATCCTTCGAACCCCACTGTTCTTTCCCCCCGTCTACAGATATTGGGAGATGCTATTCGAAGAGGTAGAGTGGCAGCTCTGGTAGGCTCGGGTCTTGGCTCCATCTCTCATTCTTCATCGTAATCTTTGCTGAAGTACTCTAGTTCGGTTCAAATGTCATTATTACGCATCTGCCTACGTCGGTCCCTTAAAAGAGACTCAAGGGCTTCATAATTGGCTTCGACGAAATCCAGGCTAATCACCAGATTGGGATTAGCTAAGGTGGAAGCACGATAAGCCATGGGTGTGTTTTCAGGAGTGGTGGCGGCAAACATGGTGGTAGTTATGGGTATTGCCGAGAAACCCGGTGGTGGTGTAATTTCTCTCCCGCTTGTCATATCGGAAAAGAAGGCGAGTTATTTTGACAGTTACTAGGCTTGGTTTGAACGGGACTAATTGTTGCGGTCCCACGGATGGCGCCACTGATTGTGCAAATATGGGCACGATCAGGCTTCGATGAGATCGAAGAGTTCTTTGAGTGATTGTTGAGTTGCCAAGCCTTGAATAACCTGTGTCAACACAAATGAAAACACTACGTTAAGTAAAGCGCAGGGGGTGTCCCTGCGAATCACCTTTGGCATGAGAGTAAGTATGTGCTTTGTATTTGGTAAAGTATGATAACGTAAGTAAGTGTGTAAAGCGTTCTAGCCATACCTGGAGCCGTTACCATCTATTTATAGGTGTAGAAATGAGATGGGACAAGGCTTAGCAGAAAGACCAGTAATCGTGGGGGTGTCCCACGATTTAAGGGGTGATTCTTGGGGTTGTGTACCATGATCTCTATTTTGGCA
>BQNB010003096.1:80000-117931 GCA_026074375.1 Tanacetum coccineum | reverse complement strand
ATGGACTAATTACGCACTAAACAATGAACAAAAGTATCCCCAGCGACATGTCGCTGGGGAAACACTGTCGGGATAATTTCCCGCTTAGATTTTCGTTGAAATTCTTTATCAAATTTCATGAAAATATTTCCCAGCGACATGTCGCTGGGGAAACCTTTCGATAACGTTTGAGTAAAGATTCAACGAGAAAAAATGCCACGTCGGAGTATTTTTGTCGTTTAGCGACTTTTCCCCAGCGACATATGTCGCTGGGGAAAAACGCGCTGGGGAAAGGGGCTTTTGTTGTAGTGCATATTAATGTTTGATTCTCCGACGAAACGACCCCTAAACTCTGATAGAAACCCTAAAAATAATAAATTAATATTATATTGATTATGTAATAACCATATATTTATCGTCTAATAACAATGTCGTCTAGCGAACCCCACAAAATGTTGGTCCACAATGATCACAAGACGACGGGTGAAGAAAACGCAAGGTGTTCAATTGTATATTATGGGGACACAATCATTACAGCTTCTACTTCACACAATTCAGTTGTTATCCGAAACAAAAATAGTGCATCAAAAGTGTTGGCTAATCACGAGGATGGCGTCACGGCATTGGCTCTATGTCTTGATTCTTTATTAGTTGCTTCTGCTTCAATTGACTGCAAAGTCAAAATATATCAGTTACCTGGTAATTCTCGTCTTTTCTTGTTGTCAATAATGTTTTGTTTTGTGATTATATGAGTAATTAATTATCTCTGCCAACTTGTTTAATCAATTCAAGCACTTTGTATATTATTACACTAATTTGTGCGTTTGAGTACCTCTAAGAGCCTCATTTTTTTTTTTGTGCTTTCTTTAAGTCTGCGCCTGCTTTTTTTTTTTTATGTTCTTGCACCTGTTATGTTCTTGGCTTTGATGTTTGTGCGCTTGATTCTAAAATTTTTGCTCTTAACTTGATGTTTGTGCGCTTGATTCTAAGAATTTTGCTCTTAACTTGATGTTTGTGCGCCTAAACTGAAAGCTTTGTATCTTTGTTACCAGGTCTTATAAAATACGTAAGCAGTTTTGATCGATTGATTGATTTTTTTTCTTTTTTCTTTTTAACCACAGAATTTAGTACTTTGACCGTTTTAATCAGCACTTTGACCACAAAAATAAACTGTTTTGACTGCTCTTTGACCTAATTCTTTGAACAAAAAAAACTGTTTGATTTATTTCTAAGCATATTTGATCATTAAAATTAGCTCCAGACCTTATTTTGGCCTGAAAAGGCACTACTGATTTAGCTATCTAATTACTGAAATTGAACTTCTTTGATTCGCAAACAATAATACAAATAAATACTGATTAAACAAGTTGTTTCCATGTCAATGTGATGTCATTGTTACCCATCAAGTTAACTAGTTGTCTTTTACTAGATTCTTGATTTTTAGTTTCTTAGATTTTGCATCTTTTTCTTTTCGTTTCATTGAAATTCACAAAGTACTTGTTACATTACTCTGCATTGTTAGAATAGAAGGATATCATACCCTGTCACTTCTACTTACTGCTTCAACTCGTGTGTAAAGTAAATTTTCTAATTTCCCAGGAGGAGACCTTTTGAAGACAGTTACCAATTGGAAAAAGCCCATCCACGCCTTATCTTTTTGTAATTCGGGGACCTCTTTGGAAGTAGGTGGCGATGATCGTGTAATTACAAGGACACGAATCAAAGATGGTTGTGTTTTTTGCAAGTTACATGGGCATCTGTGGCCTATAATAGGGATAGCTTCTGATCCAAGAGGAGAATATTTAGCTTCTGTTGACTCAGGTGGAACAGTCTTGATTTGGGATCTTGAGACTGCTGATACTACAAACATACTAGAATGCATAGGAATGGTTACTTATGATTCATACTTATTATCAAATTCGGTCGCCTGGAGTCCAAATGGAGAACTGTTAGCCATTTCCAGCAACAAATCTAATGTGACTATGTATAACCGAGATGGAACTGAGATGCTATTTACATTGAGCCATCCTATCCGGTTGCCACTTTACTGCTTGGCTTGGTCACCCAATGGAAGGTACATTGCTACATCTGGTCTAGACCGGCATGTGGTCATCTGGAATACTAATCAAAAGACAATTGTTGAAAGTTCTCAGTTCGATGATATTGTATCTTCCATTGCCTGGAGACCATCAAAAAGTGCACTTGCACTTATTGATGTCAAGGGAAGGTATGGTATTTGGGACACTACTGTCACCACAAAGTTGAAGTCCCCCTCAAAACCCAGAAAGCATAATGCAAGATTACTAGATCAACAAATCTCCGACGATGAGGAGGAGAATGTTCGTCCTGCTCACCAGAACCTCAACAAAAGACGTAAATTTGATATTCCTTTGCTAATGACAGAGTCTGACGATAAGGAGGAGAATGATCATCCTGAGATGGTCTTAAAAAAATGTACTCAGCTTCTTCCTCCTGTAATGACAGAGTCTAAATCAGCCAAAAGCCTTGAACCTGAATCTAGTAAAGGGACGCCATTAGTACAGCAGGAAGTTCTTCGTTTAGTTCCCAAAAAGTTGTTTGGTGCTAAAGTTGGTGAGGGGACATCAAGTGGTCTCATCAGGCACGAATCTTTTCAGCCGGGCGCTACGCATGGTGATAAGCGATTTTTATGCTATAACATGCTCGGAAAGTTAATGACATGGAAGCATAAGGATCTCACTCATATACAGGTCTATATTATCCTCCTACTGAATTTGTAGTTATAGATGTCAAGAAAATTTAAATGCTTTTTATTTTCTTGAATGACAAAATTTGAAAAGTTATCATAAGTTCTTGCCTTCCCTTGTAAACACAAATCATTTTGTAAAGTAATATTATCCCCTAAACATCATTTTGTGTTGATATACTATGGTTCGGGTGCAGATCGATTATCATGATCAAGGAAAGGCAAATAGACCTCCACTCATCAAAGATACCTTGGGTTACTCTATGGGTGCCATGAACAAACATGGAGCCATATTTGCATGTCCCTGCCGAGGCGAGACAAGCATCAGCACCATCATGTTCAGTACCTTAGACAGTAGTTCCAAGGTTTGTTCATCCATGATTTACTCTCATTTATATAATTTTGAGTTAACTACATTTTTGGTCCTTGTGGTTTGCCGGGTATTTCACTTTTAGTCCAATTTTTTTAAAATTTTGGGGTTTGGTCCAAAATGAAACATTTGTTGCGGGTTTCGTCCAATTTTTCTAACGCCGTTACTTTGACTTATATTGACTGTTAAAACCAAGGGTATTTGTGTCTTTTTGAGTTAATACTAGGAACAAAGTGGGGTCCATTTTTTATAGTTAACAAGTCTCTTTCTTTAGTTCTACTCATTTTTTTTCTTTTATTTGTCTTCATCTACAAACACATCTTCATCTTGTAATCCCAAAAACCCTCGTTTCTCTCTACTATTGGCGATTATGGCGATTTCTTTCCCTCCCTCTAATCTCGATCGAATCTCTTTGTTTCTTCTTGATCCTTGGCCTTATAACGTTTCTTATTAATCATTCGATTAGCAGTTTCAATAGATCGTCTTCAGGGTTGCGGTTCTTTTTGAATTTAGGGTTTCGACGGGTTAGGGTTTTGCCTTATAGATAGACCTTCTTTGTTCTAATATGTTTCGAATGTTGTATAACGTCCTTGTTCTTACTTTTAATCTTTGATTACATGGTCTTAACAAGTTCTTTATAGGGTTGCAGATTCATTAGAATTTAGGGATCGGATTTTTTAGGGTTTCGCCTTTTATCACCATATTAGTGTTTCTTTTATTTGTTTATTAGTTTTGCGTTATGGATCTTTCTTTTCATGCTTTAGTTATCTAAAGATTTCGATTTGAGATTGACGTGGATCTGGTTGCTGTTCATTAGTCGATCTACTGGTTCTAATTGTTTAGGGTTTTTTAGGGTTTCTTGTCTTGCTTTCGGTTGGAATGGAGAGTAGGGGAGAGACGATTGTTGGGGAAGATTCAATACGCGGTATTGCCAATAGCTTTTCTAAGGTGATTGATGAGATGAATAAATTAACTACTAACCATGTTAATGGTAAGAGCTATTTTGCATGCTACAAAAGGTACTATAGGTGCTACGATTGATGATTGTAATACGAGTGTTTTCAACCAGCTAGGGTTTCATCATACCCTAACTTGGACTCCTTCTATCATCAAGATACTAGTGCTAGTGTTGCGGTGGTTGCGAGTGAAGGTTTTGATCAGGGAGATAATACAAGGGTGTCATCATTCTCGGCTGCTCCTAGGGCTTCGAGTGACACTATTGTGGAATCTGAGTTCCAATCTACCCCATTTACTCATCATGATCTAATTTCTGAATAATTTGGTGTGTAGCTTAAAACTCATAAAGATTTTGAGGACTTCACTAGGAACATTGAATTGGGCAAATTTGAGGTGTGGTTCGAATTGTCTGATGAAAAGCGTCAGGAGGTTACCGATACTTTCTGTGCTACGTTGGAAGCTCTTAAGGCTGAAAATCTTAATGATAGAATACCTAGTAAGGTTACGCCTAGTGATCCTATTGTGCAATCTGTGGACATCAATACCAAGTCAACATCCTATGCTGGAGCTACGGGTACGAGTGCTAAGGACCAACCAAAAGTTACTTCTAACTTTCGTCCCTTGGTAGTTGATCCCGTATTTGATGGTGTTAACATCTCTATTCCCCGTAAAGTTATTGAAAAGATTAGTACACGTTTTGAACACACTCTATATGGTTACTTTATTGGAAAGAGAATTGCGTTTTCGGTTGTTGAATACTATGCTAGGAACAACTAGGCGAAACATGGGCTGAAAGAATTATGATGAATACCAAAGGCTTCTTTCTCTTTAAATTTTATACACGGGCTGGATTAGAAGCTGTTTTGGAGGGTGGTCCTTGGATGATACGTAATTCTCCAATCATTCTCAAGAAATGATCGATGGATACTAGCTTGCTTAAAGAAGAATTGACTAGCATTCCGATATGGGTTAAATTGCATGATGTTCCTCTTCAAGGCTTTGAAGAGGATGATATTAGTTTAATTGTTACGTTCATTGGCAAACCTGTTATGCTTGATTCTTACACAAGTTCCATGTGTAATGATTCGTGGGGTAGGAGTAGCTTTGATCAATGCTTAATTGAGGTAAATTCAGAGGCTGATCTCGTGGATGTTGTTACTATTGGTATTCCTTCACTTATTGGGGATGATTTCACCAAAGAAACTATTCGTGTTGAATATGAATGGAGGTCGCCCAGGTGTGATATATGTAAGATATTTGGTCATGTGCCCAAAAAAGGTGGTGAGTCCTCCTATTATTGCTACTTCTAATGTTGTTACTCTTACTGTTGAGAAAACTAATGATGGTTTCCAAACTGCGAGAAAAAGGAAGAAGGGTAAATCCATGTCTACTAATGGTGGTCCCTCGGTAAAACAAACTGTTAGGTATGAGCCTAAGGCGACTACAAGCGCACCAAAGAAGAGAGCTACTAATGTGGGTAATTCATCTAAATCGTCATATACGAAGACCACTATTACTTCTACAAAGAAAGGTAATATTGCTACATTTAATCATTATTCTGCTTTGGAAGATGAAAGTGATGAAGATGTTGAAAATATATATGATGAATCGGCTAACTTATTTCAAAGTACGGTGAAAGTTCATCTACTTTCACGGCTTTTGCTGGTTAGCTTGGTCATTTGTTTCTAGTTTCAATTATTTATGTTTATGGCATGTCATAAGCACTAGGTGTAGGAGTTTTTCAAGCTGTCTGTAGCTTGAGGTTAATGTGGCATGTCAGTCACATTCCATCTGTACTTAATCTTTTCGGTTTTAATATATTTACCGGGGTAACCCTTTACAAAAAAAAGGATAAAAGCCATAAAATACTAACAAACTTTCCAATTTGTCCCGACATGACCAACGAACTATTTTTCGTCCTGCTTACACCAATGTACATTCAAATATTGTTATGATATAACCAATATGACCCTAAAATGACTAAAATGACCTTAAAGTGGATGTAGGGAAGACGAGGGTAATATAGTCATTTTACCTCGTCTTCCCTACATCCACTTTAAGGTCATTTTAGTCATTTTAGGGTCATATTGGTGATATCGGAACAATATTTGAATGTACGTTGGTGTAGGTAGGACGAAAAATAGTTCGTTGGTCATGTCATGACAAATTGAAAAGTTTGTTGGTATTTTATGTCTTTTACCCAAAGAAAAAAAAAACACATCTTCATCTTCAGAACACATCCACCCTCACTGCACCACCATCACCACTTCCACAAACACAAAATACTAACACAAACATGCATGGTCTTCTTCACACCCTACACATACACATACCCCTAAAGTATCACATACCCACACATGAAAAGCACACACAATCTACAACCACCTCCAACTACTGGCCACCGCCCACGACCAATCTATGGAAAGCATCACCACAGCCACCTAACAACACAGTCGCCGGAATCTCTCAAATCCGCAATGGGTATGTTTCGTGAGTGTGTGTGGGTGGTGATGGGTGGTTTGAAGTGTTTCATCCTCATCATAACAAAGCCTACCTTAGACCTTTAACAAGATCATCAATCGAAACCAACAAGACCTTACAAAGATCTTCTCAACTGAGACCTCAAAGAATTACCACAAATGGTTGCATGCGAAAATTTGTGGATTTTTTCGTGGGTCTTTATTACAAACCATCTTGTTTTTGGTTTGGATTGGTTTATGATTCTTGGTTTTAAAAGACACGACAAGTGTGTGGGTGTGTGAAAAATTGAAAATGAAAGAAGTGTTTGTGGTCAACTATTCGAAAAGAGAAAAACATGATTTTGTTTTATGGGAGTTTATTGAAAGAAATATAGGAATTTAGTTTTGTTAATGGAAAACGAGAAATGTGTTTGTGATTCGTGTAGGGAAAGATATTGAGGGTTGTTGGGTGGAAAATAAGTATAGATAATAAAATAAAAATAATAAAGTCAATGGGAGGGTATTTTAGTAAATTCACAATATCAAATAAGGGTATTCTTGTCATTGTGTACTAGTTAACTTAGTCAAACTAACAGTCAACGGAAAATTGGACCAAACCCGGAACAAATGTTTCATTTTGGACCAAACCCGAAACTTTTTTAAAAAAATAGACTGAAAGTGAAATACCCGGCAAACCGTAAGGACCAAAAATGTAGTTAAACCATTTATAATTTTATTACGCTTTGTTCGGTGCTTACATTAGCATATAATGTAATGGTTCCAAGATATCTAATATTTGTTAAATTGTAGTGGTATATGAATATGGAAAAAGAAGAAGTAACAGCCGTAGCGCTCGGCAGTTTTTGGGTAGCTGCGGCCACAAGTTTAAAATATCTTCGAATTTTCTCTATGCAATCTGTGCAGGTCTTTTTATATGAATCCTAAGGTTCATTGTATGATTATTTTTCACTTATAATCTGCATCTATAAAGTTAGTTTTTTTCCTTATTTTTCATTTGCAGATGTATACTTTTTTACTTGATGGACCAGTAGTGACCGCATCAGGCTACGAGGATGAACTTGCAGTTGTTACCCATTCATCTCAATCTCATGAGCATGGACTAGAGTTTAGAGTATTTAATATAGCCAATGAAACCCAGCCTATTAGAGGACTGCTGCCATTGAGTAATGGTTCATCTTTGACATGGTTTGGCTTTAGTGAACAAGGTCAAATTGGTTGCTTTGACTCTATGGTATTGTCTCTACCAAGCCCATGACTTGATGCTACTATGAAAGTATTTAGCTAAAAAATTGTAACAAATTTGATTTTTATATGGCCAGGGGGTATTCCGACTTCTTACCTATCAATTTGGAGGAATCTGGCTGGAAGTATTTCGGTAAACATTACTTAAAACAACCAAAGAAGTGCATCTGTAAATGTGTTCAATCGGTTTATGCTAAGTGCCATATTTTTGTATGCAGTGCTGGTGCATGTAAAGAAGTAAAGAAAGGACATACTTGCTGGATTGTTGGATTTGACTCTGGGAAACTGTATTGTATACTATGCAAACACCCTGATGAATTTCCAAAGGTATGTAATACTAACATGCAGTTACATATTGTTTTTTTAATTTGCTTTTTTCTTACTGATTTGTTTTTGAAACTGATATTATGTTATTCATCATTCAGATGTCTTACGCTGGTGGGCATACAGTATTAGGTACTTCAATTTCGGTTGCATCACATAATCTTGGAAACAAGGAGCTAGAAAGCAGCTTAATTTTTGGGAAAATGGAAGTCGCAGAGGTAGATAAATTTGTCTTAAAAAGATTTGTCTCTATACATATAATAGAATAATGGTAGAAGAAGCTTACATTGTACAAAATGTTTGATGTTTTGCATTGTTGATTGTTTTTCCTGGACAGATGCAGAGAAGGAATAAAGAGAAAAAATCAATGGATCGAGTGTCCAATTGGATGGATGATGAGATAAAAAAGAAAGCAACAGAATTGGACGAATCTATCTTGTTTCTCTTTCTACAATGCTGCAAAGGTTTGGTTCATACCTCATTCCAGATTTTAATAACTAAAACAAAGTTTAATAACTAAATAGGGACAGAAGAAACTGTGGTCTTGTTCTACTGTTATTACTTATGATTATAATATTTTACAAAATAAAAAAAATCAACTGAGTGAGATAATTAATATTTTTCATCTTTTTTACTACAGCCAAGAATCATGATAGAGCTCATGGGCTTGCCAGCCATCTATCTCTACAGAACTCTGCTGAAATTGCTATTGGGTATGCTACACAACATAAGATGGAAAAAGTAAGCAGCAGCTTGAGAGCAAAGGTAGGTAATAGCAATTAAAAAACTACATGAAATCGTCCCCTTTTTTTTTTATGTTTATGCAACATGTGTATGTCTTTGGTGTACATGCACAAGTACATAAACATAAACGGATACTGGTTTGGGTGTATGCAACCTTTGGTATCATAGGTTTGGAACTCCAATCGTTAACACTTCCTAATTCTTGTTTTTCCAGTTTGGAATTCCTGAAGAAACAACAATTGCCGACTATGATATGGATAAAGAAGCAGTAAATGCAAGAGAACAGCAGTCTACTCCGAAACGAGATGGGGATAAACAAGTAGACAAGAAAGGGCTAAAGAGTAAAGGAAAGCAAAGGAAATCAATTCATGAAGAAACAACAATTGGCGACAATGATATGGCTCAGAAACAAGCTAAGGATAAACAAGTAGACAAGAAAGGGTCACCGAGTAAAGGAAAGAAGCCATTTATAACAGATTTTTTTGGATGTAAACAGTGATTAGGCTACGAGATGATGCTGGATGGATGTGGAAGGAACTTGGGTTGATTTGAAAAGACCAAGGAGGCTTAAGAGAGTGTTAATATTCAGTTACTAAATTTAGAGATTTGCTTTCGTATATGAGTAGCATCTAGACACGGAATTATCTGGATAAAAATGTTATGGTGTCATATTTTAATAGAACTTCCAATAACTTTTGGAAGTTCTATTAAAATATGATTCGAAACTACAGTTTATATACGTTATATGATTGAGTTTTATATATCTGTTTTCCCTATTAGGAAAACATTTTACATAAGGATTCTAATTCGAGTTTGTGCCTTCGTTATTGCAATAAATTTATCACAAGAAAGAATTTTGTATTTTAACAAATATAAACCTCAAAGGACATTTGTTATCTCACAAAT
Organism: Tanacetum coccineum; assembly: GCA_026074375.1. Lineage (NCBI taxonomy): Eukaryota > Viridiplantae > Streptophyta > Magnoliopsida > Asterales > Asteraceae > Tanacetum > Tanacetum coccineum. The sequence goes on along the minus strand of BQNB010003096.1, from coordinate 108,204 downwards.
ATAATGTGATATGAATAGTAACTATTCTGTTATTATGTGCAAGATATTTTTTTGCTGAAACTTTATGAGAGATTGATAACTTTTGTAAATGTCCCATATTTGGACGCTATGGAACTGAAAATGGACATGCTCATATTAATGCAAAAGGATATAGTTATGACGCGAGTATTAATAGTGGTTCGGCTACAAGGACTTTTTTTTTGCCCTACTCCACTCCTCGAGTACCAAACTCGAGAGTTCGTAAACACTACATCCACAAGCTCCTTATATTGGCAGAGAAGCCTCACAACGTCGCATAAACTTTATTCGGTACAAAGCTAAATACCGAGTCCTAACACCGGTAGAACCAACCATACGTCGCTTACACTTTATTCGGTACAAAGCTAAATACCGAGTCTTGACACCGGTAGAACCAACCCTATACAATCTACATTTTTACAAGTGTGGGTTTTATGTTTACAATGACTGAATGATGAACAAGAATCAGTAGGATGATCTTGATGTGATGACTGGTACTGGCAAGAAGTACACTTGAAGCTTGATCGACTAGTATGCGTAACTTGGAAACATCTTCTCCTGATAAGAAAATCAACAAAAATGAAACATGAAAGTAAACTCGATCTGAGATTAAGGATTAGAGAATGTTAGAGAGAATGTGTGTGAAAAGGGATGATCAAAACATGATAAATGACTTGTTATTTATAGGCAAAAATATGGCACTGTTTAGAGATGGGCAAAAAAATCAAAAACCGAAACTGGAAAAAAAATGAAAACCGGGTTTGACCAAAACCGGTCCGGTGTTTGGCCAAACCGCCGGTTCCCAACCGGTTTGGGGACCGGTTTTTGGAACCGGGTTTTCGAACCAAAACCGGTTAACCGGTTCCAAACCGGTTAGGAACGGGGTTTTTTTTAGAATTTGAATTTTAAATTTCAAACGGGTAGGGACAGGGGAGGAGCGTTTTTTTAAATTTTTGGGTGTAATATTTATCATTTTGTCATTTTATGTTTAGTATAAATAGAGGGGTTGTGTATTGGTTCAATCACAACTTTCACAATTCACATTCATAAGCAAAAAACACTCTTAAAAGCAAAACCGAATTTCTTTCACTAATGACAACTCAATCTAGTTTAACTACCACCGGTGTTGGTTCTTCAAGTGCGCCGACGATTGCTCAAATTATACCAACCACCCGAAATTTGGCAACACTACAACCTTTGCAAGATGACGGATGGGTCGAACAAGGCTCAATGTATTTTTTTAGCGGCGGGATCCAACTCGAGGTTGAGGAACCATTTCACGATTCCGTATTGTGAAGCACTCAAGACGGTTTCGAAAGCGGGCCAATCGTCTATGGCTCGAGATGGGAGTCTTTTTGTGTACAATCCGAATGTTGTTCGTGAACAATTCGCGGGTTTGGTGATTCAAGAAGGCTTACCATTTGACAACTCTCGAATGACGAGGGTGTTTCAAAACCATCTCCAACCAAAGTATAATCATGTAAGTCGCACTACTCTAAAACGTGATGCAATAAAATTATGGAAAGCGGCTAAACAACATGTAAAAGATAGTTTTCTTAATTTAAATGCTAGTGTCAACATAACAACGGATGTTTGGTCCGCCCCTCATAATTTGCCCGGTTCGTACCTTTGTGTTATCGCACATTGGATTGAGCCCGAAACTTGACAAATGATGAAGTGGGTCATTGCATTCGAAGACTTTCCGGTATCCCACACGAGACCTGCTTTATTTAAAATGTTGAATAAAGTGTTTGTCAATTTTCATTTGGAAGAAATTTTTTTGTCAATTACGTTGAATAATGCTAGTAACAATACAAAAGCAATTGGTAGACTAAAATTAAAATACAATCCACATATGGACAGCATATTTTATCATAGTCGATATGTTGCACACATCATTAACTTGGTTGTATAATCCAGTTTAGCGGTGTCCCCGATAGATGTAATGAAAGAATTTTTTAAACAAATGTTAAAAGATATATTTAAATCGGGTTCTAGAAACTATCAAGACTATATTTTCTTGTGTAGACAATTGGGGAAACCTTGTTTAGCACCTATTTGGGACGTTTCGACAAGATAGAATTCCACTTATCATATGTTTCAATGTGGTCTAAAACAAAAAAAAATACTTTGCAATATTTTCATGAGACTTTGTCTAATATGGGTAGGTGTGCTCCATTTCTGGTTGAAAATTGGGTTACTATTGAAAATCTAACTCGATTACTTGAAGTTTTTAACAATGCCATGTAAATATTATCGGGGGTTTATAATCCAACATCTCCATTGATACTCCAACAAATATTCTTCATGTGTAACAAACTAACCGAATTGGAACTTAATGGTGATATATATATTCAAGTATGGTTGTACCAATGAAAAAAAGCTTTGGAAATATTTTAAAAAAATGCCACCGGTAATTACTTGTGCGACCGCCTTAAATCTATGTTTTAATATAAGCGGGGTAGAGTTACTTATGGAGTCGATTACAACTGATTTGGAGTGTTTTGATGATGACTTTACAACTAAGGCAAAAGAACGGTTCAACAAATCTTAGGAAGGTTTGTATAATATTTATTATCGAAAATATGGTAACCCAACTTAATCAACGAATGCGTCTTCTTTATCGAAGTCGCATTCAAGGAATCCGATGACTAATTTGCTAAACAAGTTAAAAGAAAATTCCAACAAACGGGCAAAGAATGATCGTTTAACGAGTAGCGAATATGAGAGATATATCGCAAGCGATTTTGTCTCCAATCTTTCTACCGAAGAGTTAGCAGGTTATGATGTTTTGGGTTTTTGGAAATCAAAGGAATCAACATTTCCCGTTCTATCCCGAATGGCCCGGGATATACTAAGTGTACAAGCTACTTCAATAGCTTCTGAATCCGCTTTTTCAACAAGTGGAAGGGTGTTATCAATCCGAAGAACAAGACTCACACCGACATCTTTTGAGATGTGTATGTGTCTAAACGATCACTTGGACACAACCGAACGAATACAACACATATCAAATCTTAAAAACTCCCTAGACTTTAAAGAAGAGATCTTGGATGAAGAGGTGCTAGAAAATGAAGCGATAGCACTTTCTGATGAAGAAATCGCACTAGATGATGAAGCTGCTAGCGAGGCTAGATCCAACGGATCTGGAGGAGAAGAATTTGATATGACTATGTTCGATTAACTTTTCGAATTCCGCTGGATTATGTTTTAAGGTAATGTATTATGTTTGATGTATTTTTGTTAGGAATACAGAAAATATCGGTCACTTCCATAATATCATAAGATGGCTCATATCATAATATTTGGAAGCTTAGTGAGCTAGAAAGGCCCAAGGCGCATGGAAAGCCCATGAATAGGCCCATGGCCGGCCAAACTAGACATATAAGTACCCTCTCCACACATGGAGAGGGTGTTGGTTGTTCATTTTCTCAATCTAATATTACAAGTTTTCTCTCATCTTTCCTTTCTCTCTCTAAGTGTTCATCCAACCACTCTCTCTCTCTAAACTTCATTCAACTCATATGTTGTGTGTTTAAGATATTCTACAATTGGAATCAAGAGCCATGGGGTGATTAGTTTTGGTTTAGTGTGCGTTTTTCTACTATTTTTCTTGTTCGTGTTTGGTTTGAACTATACAAAGGGTTTTTCACCTTTTTGTGGGTTTAAAACCATAAAGCTTTCATTTTTCTTCTTATTATATCTTAGTATAACCTAGTTGTACAAGCATTGGAAAAAGCATAGAAATCTTCACTTTTATAAGTTTTTGGTTCGAAACTAGTTTTGTGTCCAAAATCTTAATCCAAAAATTTTTGTGTTAAAAAGTTTAAAGTTTGTATTTTTAAGTTTCTACTAGGCTTAGGAAAGTAAGAAGTACAAGAAAAATCATGTTAAAATGTCAAAAAGTGAGTCTTTAAGTGTTTTTGAAATCTGGTTAGGCGAACTAAACATTCCTTGCTTTAGGCGAATTAATCATTTTGCAGGCGATTTAATCAATTTTCAAGGCGAATTACTCAGGTTTTCCCAAGGCAAATTAATCACTTCTTTGAGGCGAATTAATCAGTCTCCTTTGAGGCGAATTAATCATTTGCTTGAGGCGAACTAATCACTTTATTTGAAGGCGAATTAATCATCTTCTTTGAGGCGATTTACTCATTTGTTTGAGGCGAAGTAATCATTTTCTTTGAAGACGAATTACTCATCTTGTTTGTGGCGATCTACTCATTTGCTTGAGGCGAAGTAATCATTTTTTTGAAGGCGAATTACTCACTTTCTTTGAGGCGATTTAATCATTTCTTTAAAGGCTATTTAATCATTTCTTTGAAGGAGAATTAAGCACTTCACTTTATGTGAATTAAACAACTTTGCTTAGGCGAATTAAGCACTTTAGTTCAGAATAATTAAACAACATTTGCTTAAAAGAAGTATTCCAATTTGCTTGGTTGATTCATACGGTTTCTCTTTGATTTGTAAAATCCCGCATCACGGTTTTATCAAAGATTTGTAAAATCTCGTGTAATCTTAAGAGTTAAACACTTAAACAAACATCACTTTAACACAACAACCTCTAATCACTGAACGATCAAGAAGTTATCTTTTCACATAACAAATTTACAATGTCTACTCTTGGTGAGTATATGATTGTTGTCGGTGCTGACAATCATCCACCAATGATTGATAAGCCACAGTATGAGTCCTGGAAAAGTCGAATGGAACTCTACATTCAAGGTAAGGAATATGGACGAATAATACTTAACTCGGTTGAAAACGGTCCTCTTGTCTGACCTACTCTTACACAAGAGGATGGCACTTTTAGGCCCAAGACTTATAAAGAACTATTTGACAAAGAAAAGCTTCAAGCTGACTGTGATCTCAAGGCTACCAACATTGTTCTTCAGGGTCTTCCTCCCGATGTTTATGCTATCGTCAATCATCACAAAGTTGCCAAAGACATATGGGATAAAGTTAAGCTTCTAATGCAAGACACATCATTGACAAAAAAAGAACGTAAGGTAAAGTTGTATGATGAGTTTGATAAGTTCACTTATGTGAAAGGTGAAACATTGTATGAATACTACTTGAGGTTTGCTCAACTGGTCAATTACATGAACATTATTAAGATGACAATGCAAACTACTCAAGCGAATACCAAGTTTCTTAACATACATCCACTAGAATGGGGAAAGTTTGTGACTGATGTGAAGTTGGCAAAAGATCTGCATACGTCAAGTTATGATCAACTTTATTCTTATCTACTACAGCACAAGGTACATGCTAATGAGGCTCGCATTATGCATGAAAGATTTCTAGACCCACTCACCTTAGTTGCCAATTATCATCAACCACCATCTCACTTCAACAACTATCATTCTTAGTACACCACTCCTCATTATCAACAACAGTTATTATTGGCCTACCATGCATAAGCACACAAGGGCACTAATAAGAGCATGCGAAGATTGTCAAGTCCATAAGCCTGTTCCAAGGAATCCGCAGCAAAAACTAACTCCAGTCATGTCTTCATGGCCATTTTATAAGTGGGGAATTGACATAGCTGGACCTTTTCTGGAAGGACCTGAAAAAGTTAAATTCCTGATAGTAGCTATTGACTACTTCACAAAATGGATCGAAGCAAAGCCAGTCGCAACCATCATGGGCAACCAAGTCAAAAAAATTATGTGGGAAAATATTGTTTGTAGGTTCGAACTTCCGGGAGAGATCATATCGGATAATGGAAAATAGTTTCGGGACAATCCATTCAAAGACTGGTGCGAGAAACTATGTATCCACCAACACTTTGCTTATGTTAAACATCCGCAAATAAATGGTCTGGTTGAAAGAGAAAATCAAAGCCTGGGAGAAGGAATTAAATCAAGGCTGGACGCAAGGAGCAAGAATTAGATGGAAGAACTCTCCCATGTTCTATGGGCCCACCGCACCATGATAAAGTCTAGAAATGAAGACACTCCGTTTTCATTAACATACGGAACGGAAGCAGTCATCCTGGAGGAAATCAGCATGCCCACACTAAGAACAACAGAAGTTGACCTGGCACAAAACAATGAAGCTTTAGGATTAAACCTCGACCTCTTGGAAGAAAAAAGGGAACAAGCAGCAATACGTGAGGCAAAGAGCAAAGCTAAAATGGAAAAGTACTATAACTAAAAAGTTCGAAGTACAAGTTTCAAACCAGGAGACCTAGTATATCGTAACAATAATGCAAGCCGTGCAGAAGACACAGGGAAGCTAGGACCCAAATGGGAAGGACTGTATGAAGTTACGGAAGCAATTGGAAAGGGAGCATATAAGTTAAGAGATCGTGACGGAAATCAGCTCCCACGAACTTGGAATGTCAGCAACCTCAAGAAGTGTTATATACACAAAATGTAAGCAACCCCCATGCGGACTCCGCAGTGGGGTAATGCACTTTCATCTATCTTATTTATGCATTGTAATGTCCTTTAATTTTTTTAATAAAAGTGAAGCCTAGCTACCTTCACAATTTTTATTCCAAATTCTTTTATCATTTACTTTGCAAAGTTATTTTTTATGTGATTAAGACGCGCACGCAATAGGGCATGACCCAATAAAAAGTTATTCCACATAACAAAAGGATGAGTAACCTCAAAATTCACTCAATTATGTACGTAAGAGGTATTGCAAACCCAGTACAGGGAGAATAACCTACAAATATTCAAGTGAGACTATCATGTTAAACATATCGATACGATATTAAAATGACAGCGGAAACATATTATGCAGTAAAGCATTAACAATTGTACAAGTACATTTCACTGCAACAAAAAAGTCACAAATAACCGCGGTACCTAACGGATAAAAACTGTTAGAAGTATTGTATACATACAAAAGGCCGTAGCAAAGAGACCACACACGGTCATGGCAAACTATCTTAGCAAAACAACATAAGCAAAGGAAAGTCATTCTGGAACATTCAACTACGCGTCATCAACATTGGGAAAGGGATTAACATCCTCAGCATTATCATTAGTAACATTCTTATTCATGGCTACCTGGTCATCCGTACTCGCAACATTGTAGTCATCTACGGAAATAGGAACAATAGTGCTGACGGAAGCCAGAGTAGTAGACAAAGTTGTGGTAGTATCAGCGGTAGCAGGCACAGTCTCAAAAATACTTCCCACACCCTCCAAAGCCGCGGCGGAGAAGGGCTTAGCTAAAGGAACAAAAACGTCACGGAGGGCGGATCTGTGATTTGCAATGTTATCTCTGATCTTTTGAACGCGGGCGTAAGAAACGTCCAAGGAAAGTGACAAAGCGGTAGCACCAACGACAGTTTGGTACGGTGAATGATGAATGGGGACCATCAATTGGTCAACATGAGGTTGCAATTTATTCAAACCTAGCCTCTCAGCAAGAGTATCTTCCAGGCGAAGAACATTCATCAAAGTTTCAACACTTGAGTCCTTGTTGAGTTTCAACTCATCGAGTAAGGAGAAGTTCACACTCTGCAGCTGTTGCAAAGCGGCAACATAATCAGCTTCCGCAGAAGGATTATGCGCAACAACATCCGCAAAGACCCTACCTTCCTGGCCATGAGTAATACCAGCAGCTAACCCATCCTGCTCCATTTCTCAATAGATTTACCAATAGCCGCTCCGAGGGCAGAGAGATATTCAGGCGAGTTTAAACATTTAGCAATAGCAAGCGTCACATAGCTTAGTTGGGTACACTATGATGAAGCTACAGGATAACTAGATATCATCATCACGATAGTCCTAGAAAAATATATAGAAACATGTGCAGGGGACTACAGCCGACATGAACTACATCCGCTACTAAGCCCGGAGCTCGTTTAAACGTGCACTTTCAAAACAAATGAAATCAAAAAAATTTACATCAATCAAATCAAAGCAACTGGTACCCAATCATGTCATTTCCTCAGGTATGATGAGGCGGGATGTAGATATTGTAACCCTTACCCAAGTAGAGATGTTGCTTCTAAAGGACATCCCGCCTTCTTGCAAGGAGTGAGAATCAAACCATCGCCTCTGCCTCCAAATGAGAGAGATTTTCCAATTTGATTTTCATTCTCTCCCAATTTGATTTTCATCTAAATTCATTTTAGTATTTCTCAAACTTCGATCGGATACACTGCTCGAGAGAGTGTTTGTATTTCTTGAAAGATACAATTTATAAATTTAGAACTCGAAATTAATGCATTAGTACCACAAAGAATTAAAATATTTTTTTTTTAACCAAAACCGGTATAGACCCGGACTCGACCCGTCTAGACTCAACCCCTTTAAACCCATGCTTTAATACAACCAACCTAAACCCAAAACCGTTAGACCCAAACCCATATAAACACGTGACTGTCCGATCCCAACCCTAATATTTTTGGTTCACCTCCTGTAAGCGTGCTCACGTTCCAAAAACCGGACCGGACGGACCAAAACCGAACCGGACTGAAACCGACTTCGTCCAAAACACCAGACCGAAATGGTCCGGTCCGGTCCAACACGGCATAAATGTCAGTTTTCTCGTAAGACCGGAAAAGACCGAACCGGACCGAGAAGAGAAAATAAGGAAAAGGATGGACCGAGGACCGGATCGAAATTGGTTCGGCTCTGTTCGACCGGTCTCTCGATTCCTTCCTTGTCCGCGGTAGGGTGTTATCGGTTTGATTATGGTTTAATTCGGTTTGTTCAGTTCGTTAGTTTTTGGTTAAAAAAAATTTTAAAGTCAACTCATATACTGACCCAAACCGAATTCAAATTCGGTTTTTGGTTCAGTTCGGTTGGGATTCTAGTTCGTCGGTTCGTTTTACGGTTATCCGAATTAACACAATTTATTAAAAAAAAAAAAAAGATGCAAAATATATTTAGCCAAAAAAATTATTGATCTTTTTATATATATAAATATAAATATTAATTTCTTGATATATAAAATTTTATTGATCTTTTTATATATATAAATAAAAAAAAAAAAATATATAATTTTATATAAATTCGTTTTTCCGGGTTGATTATGGGTTTTGACAGTCTAAATCGAAAACCGACGAAAACCGAATTTATATAAATATATATATTTTTTATATATTTATATATATAAAAAGATCAATAAAATTTTATATACAAGAAATTAATATTTATATTTATATATATAAAAAGATCAATAATTTTTTTGGCTAAATATATTTGCATCTTTTTTTTTTTTTTTTAATAAATTGTGTAATTCGGATAAAACCCGAAACCGAACCGAACCGAACTAGAATCCAACCGAACGGAACCAAAAACCGAATTTGAATTCGGTTTGGGTCAGTATATGGGTTGACTTTAAAATTTTTTTTAACCAAACTAACCGAACAGAACAAACCGAATAAACCGATAATCAAACCGATCAACACCCCTACCGCGGACAAGACAGGATCGAGAGACCGGTCCGAACCAGACCGAACCAATTTCGATCCGGTCCTCGGTCCATCCTTTTCCTTATTTTCTCTTCTCGGTCCGGTTCGGTCTTTTCCGGTCTTACGAGAAAACTGACATTTATGCCAATGGTGGACCGACCGGACCATTTCGGTCTGGTGTTTTGGACGAAGTCGGTTTCAGTCCGGTTCGGTTTTGGTCCGTCCGGTCCGGTTTTTGGACCGTGAGCACGCTTACATAGAGGTGACAAAATATTAGGGTTGGGTCGAGTCATGTGTTTATATGGGTTTGGGTCTAACGGTTTTGGGTTTAGGTTGGTTGTATTAAATGCATGGGTTTAAAGGGGTGATCTAAACGTCGAGTCCGGTCCAATACCGTTTTGTTAAACAAAAAAATATTTTAATTCTTTGTGGTACAAATTGCATTAATTTCGATTCTAAATTTATAATTGTATCATTCAAGAAATACAAACACTCTCTCGGCAGTTATCCGAGCGAAGTTTGAGAAATACTAAATAATTTATATGAAAATCAAATTGGGAGAGAAAGAAAATCAAATTGGAAAAACCTCTCTCATGTTGGAGCAGAGGTGATGGTTTGATTCTCACTTCCTGCAAGAAGGTAGGAGGTCCTTTAGAAGCAACATCTCTACCTTCGGGTAAGGGTTACACTATCTACATCCCGCCTCATCCATACCTCGAGGAAGACATGATTGGGTACCGTTGCTTTGATTTGATTTTATTTGATTTCATTTGATTTGCAAGTGCAACGTTTAACGAGCTCCTGGCTTAGTAGCCATGTAGTCATTCGGCCAGTAGTCCTGCACATGTTTCATATAACTATATTACCGACTATCTGGAGATACTAGTTATATCCAGTTCAGCAGTGTCCCAACTAAGCTATGTGACTTGTCTTGTACACTGATTTAACCTAATACACTTAACTCCTTAGGGAAGGTAGGGTCTTTGCGGATGTTGTTGCGCATAATCCTTCTGCGGAAGCTGATTATGTTGCCGCTTTGCAACAGCTGCAGAGTGTGAAATTCTCCTTACTCGCTGAGTTGAAACTCAACAAGGACTCAAGTGTTGAAACTTTGATGAATGTTCTTCGCCTGGAAGATACTCTTGCTGAAAGGCTAGGTTTGAATAAATTGCAACCTCATGTCGACCAATTGATGGTCCCCATTCATCATTCACCGGACCAAACTGTCGTTGGTGCTACCGCTTTGTCACTTTCCTTGGACGTTTCTTACGCCCGCGTTCAAAAGATCAGAGATAACATTGCAAATCACAGATCCGCCCTTCGTGACGTTTTTATTCCTTTAGCTGAGCCCTTCTCCGCCGTGGCTTTGGAGGGCGTGGGAAGTATTTCTGAGACTGTGCCTGCTACCGCTGATACTACCACAACTTTTTCTACTACTCTGGCTTCCGTCAGCACTATTGTTCCTATTTCCGTAGATGACTACAATGTTGCGGGTACGGATGACCAGGTAGCCATGAACAAGAATGTTACTAATGATAATGCTGAGGATGTTAATCCCTTTCCCAATGTTGATGACGCGGAGTTGAATGTTCCAGAATGACTTTCCTTTGCTTATGTTTTTTTGCTAAGATAGTTTGCCGTGACCGTGTGTGGTCTCTTTGCTACGGCCTTTTGTATGTATACAATACTTCTAACAGTTTTTATCCGTTAGGTACCGCGGTTATTTGTGACTTTTTTGTTGCAGTGAAATGTACTTGTACAATTGTTAATGCTTTACTGCATAATATGTTTCCGCTATCATTTTAATATCGTATCGATATGTTTAACATGATAGTCTCACTTGAATATTTGTGGGTTATTCTCCCTGTACCGGGTTTGCAATACCTCTTACATACATAATTGAGTGAATTTTGAGGTTACTCATCCTTTTGTTATGCGGAATAACTTTTTATTGGGTCATGCCCTATTGCGTGCGCATCTTAATCACATAAAAAATAACTTTGCAAAGTAAATGATAAAAGAATTTGGAATAAAAATTGTGAAGGTAGCTAGGCTTCACTTTCATTAAAAAATTTTAAAGGACATTACAATGCATAAATAAGATAGATAAAAGTGCATTACCCCACTGCGGAGTCCGCATGGGGGTTGCTTACATTTTGTGTATATAACACTTCTTGAGGTTGCTGACATTCCAAGTTCGTGGGAGCTGATTTCCGTCACGATCTCTTAACTTATATGCTCCCTTTCCAATTGATTCCGTAACTTCATACGGTCCTTCCCATTTGGGTCCTAGCTTCCCTGTGTCTTCTGCACGGCTTGCATCATTGTTACGGTATACTAGGTCTCCTGGTTTGAAACTTGTACTTCGAACTTTTTAGTTATAGTACTTTTCCATTTTAGCTTTGCTCTTTGCCTCACGTATTGCTGCTTGTTCCCTTTTTTCTTCCAAGAGGTCGAGGTTTAATCCTAAAGCTTCATTGTTTTGTGCCAGGTCAACTTCTGTTGTTCTTAGTGTGGGCATGCTGATTTCCTCCAGGATGACTGCTTCCGTTCCGTATGTTAATGAAAACGGAGTGTCTTCATTTCTAGACTTTATCATGGTGCGGTGGGCCCATAGAACATGGGAGAGTTCTTCCATCTAATTCTTGCTCCTTGCGTCCAGCCTTGATTTAATTCCTTCTCCCAGGCTTTGATTTTCTCTTTCAACCAGACCATTTATTTGCGGATGTTTAACATAAGCAAAGTGTTGGTGGATACATAGTTTCTCGCACCAGTCTTTGAATGGATTGTCCCGAAACTATTTTCCATTATCCGATATGATCTCTCCCGGAAGTTCGAACCTACAAACAATATTTTCCCACATAATTTTTTTGACTTGGTTGCCCATGATGGTTGCGACTGGCTTTGCTTCGATCCATTTTGTGAAGTAGTCAATAGCTACTATCAGGAATTTAACTTTTTCAGGTCCTTCCAGAAAAGGTCCAGCTATGTCAATTCCCCACTTATAAAATGGCCATGAAGACATGACTGGAGTTAGTTTTTGCTGCGGATTCCTTGGAACAGGCTTATGGACTTGACAATCTTCGCATGCTCTTATTAGTGCCCTTGTGTGCTTATGCATGGTAGGCCAATAATAACTGTTGTTGATAATGAGGAGTGGTGTACTAAGAATGATAGTTGTTGAAGTGAGATGGTGGTTGATGATAATTGGCAACTAAGGTGAGTGGGTCTAGAAATCTTTCATGCATAATGCGAGCCTCATTAGCATGTACCTTGTGCTGTAGTAGATAAGAATAAAGTTGATCATAACTTGACGTATGCAGATCTTTTGCCAACTTCACATCAGTCACAAACTTTCCCCATTCTAGTGGATGTATGTTAAGAAACTTGGTATTCGCTTGAGTAGTTTGCATTGTCATCTTAATAATGTTCATGTAATTGACCAGTTGAGCAAACCTCAAGTAGTATTCATACAATGTTTCACCTTTCACATAAGTGAACTTATCAAACTCATCATACAACTTTACCTTACGTTCTTTTTTTGTCAATGATGTGTCTTGCATTAGAAGCTTAACTTTATCCCATATGTCTTTGGCAACTTTGTGATGATTGACGATAGCATAAACATCGGGAGGAAGACCCTGAAGAACAATGTTGGTAGCCTTGAGATCACAGTCAGCTTGAAGCTTTTCTTTGTCAAATAGTTCTTTATAAGTCTTGGGCCTAAAAGTGCCATCCTCTTGTGTAAGAGTAGGTCAGACAAGAGGACCGTTTTCAACCGAGTTAAGTATTATTCGTCCATATTCCTTACCTTGAATGTAGAGTTCCATTCGACTTTTCCAGGACTCATACTGTGGCTTATCAATCATTGGTGGATGATTGTCAGCACCGACAACAATCATATACTCACCAAGAGTAGACATTGTAAATTTGTTATGTGAAAAGATAACTTCTTGATCGTTCAGTGATTAGAGGTTGTTGTGTTAAAGTGATGTTTGTTTAAGTGTTTAACTCTTAAGATTACACGAGATTTTACAAATCTTTGATAAAACCGTGATGCGGGATTTTACAAATCAAAGAGAAACCGTATGAATCAACCAAGCAAATTGGAATACTTCTTTTAAGCAAATGTTGTTTAATTATTCTGAACTAAAGTGCTTAATTCGCCTAAGCAAAGTTGTTTAATTCACATAAAGTGAAGTGCTTAATTCTCCTTCAAAGAAATGATTAAATAGCCTTTAAAGAAATGATTAAATCGCCTCAAAGAAAGTGAGTAATTCGCCTTCAAAAAAATGATTACTTCGCCTCAAGCAAATGAGTAGATCGCCACAAACAAGATGAGTAATTCGTCTTCAAAGAAAATGATTACTTCGCCTCAAACAAATGAGTAAATCGCCTCAAAGAAGATGATTAATTCGCCTTCAAATAAAGTGATTAGTTCGCCTCAAGCAAATGATTAATTCGCCTCAAAGGAGACTGATTAATTCGCCTCAAAGAAGTGATTAATTTGCCTTGGGAAAACCTGAGTAATTCGCCTTGAAAATTGATTAAATCGCCTGCAAAATGATTAATTCGCCTAAAGCAAGGAATGTTTAGTTCGCCTAACCAGATTTCAAAAACACTTAAAGACTCACTTTTTGACATTTTAACATGATTTTTCTTGTACTTCTTACTTTCCTAAGCCTAGTAGAAACTTAAAAATACAAACTTTAAACTTTTTAACACAAAAATTTTTGGATTAAGATTTTGGACACAAAACTAGTTTCGAACCAAAAACTTATAAAAGTGAAGATTTCTATGCTTTTTCCAATGCTTGTACAACTAGGTTATACTAAGATATAATAAGAAGAAAAATGAAAGCTTTATGGTTTTAAACCCACAAAAAGGTGAAAAACCCTTTGTATAGTTCAAACCAAACACGAACAAGAAAAATAGTAGAAAAACGCACACTAAACCAAAACTAATCACCCCATGGCTCTTGATACCAATTGTAGAATATCTTAAACACACAACATATGAGTTGAATGAAGTTTAGAGAGAGAGAGTGGTTGGATGAACACTTAGAGAGAGAAAGGAAAGATGAGAGAAAACTTGTAATATTAGATTGAGAAAATGAACAACCAACACCCTCTCCATGTGTGGAGAGGGTACTTATATGTCTAGTTTGGCCGGCCATGGGCCTATTCATGGGCTTTCCATGCGCCTTGGGCCTTTCTAGCTCACTAAGCTTCCAAATATTATGATATGAGCCATCTTATGATATTATGGAAGTGACCGATATTTTCTGTATTCCTAACAAAAATACATCAAACATAATACATTACCTTAAAACATAATCCAGCGGAATTCGAAAAGTTAATCGAACATAGTCATATCAAATTCTTCTCCTCCAGATCCGTTGGATCTAGCCTCGCTAGCAGCTTCATCATCTAGTGCGATTTCTTCATCAGAAAGTGCTATCGCTTCATTTTCTAGCACCTCTTCATCCAAGATCTCTTCTTTAAAGTCTAGGGAGTTTTTAAGATTTGATATGTGTTGTATTCGTTCGGTTGTGTCCAAGTGATCGTTTAGACACATACACATCTCAAAAGATGTCGGTGTGAGTCTTGTTCTTCGGATTGATAACACCCTTCCACTTGTTGAAAAAGCGGATTCAGAAGCTATTGAAGTAGCTTGTACACTTAGTATATCCCGGGCCATTCGGGATAGAACGGGAAATGTTGATTCCTTTGATTTCCAAAAACCCAAAACATCATAACCTGCTAACTCTTCGGTAGAAAGATTGGAGACAAAATCGCTTGCGATATATCTCTCATATTCGCTACTCGTTAAACGATCATTCTTTGCCCGTTTGTTGGAATTTTCTTTTAACTTGTTTAGCAAATTAGTCATCGGATTCCTTGAATGCGACTTCGATAAAGAAGACGCATTCGTTGATTAAGTTGGGTTACCATATTTTCGATAATAAATATTATACAAACCTTCCTAAGATTTGTTGAACCGTTCTTTTGCCTTAGTTGTAAAGTCATCATCAAAACACTCCAAATCAGTTGTAATCGACTCCATAAGTAACTCTACCCCGCTTATATTAAAACATAGATTTAAGGCGGTCGCACAAGTAATTACCGGTGGCATTTTTTTAAAATATTTCCAAAGCTTTTTTTCATTGGTACAACCATACTTGAATATATATATCACCATTAAGTTCCAATTCGGTTAGTTTGTTACACATGAAGAATATTTGTTGGAGTATCAATGGAGATGTTGGATTATAAACCCCCGATAATATTTACATGGCATTGTTAAAAACTTCAAGTAATCGAGTTAGATTTTCAATAGTAACCCAATTTTCAACCAGAAATGGAGCACACCTACCCATATTAGACAAAGTCTCATGAAAATATTGCAAAGTATTTTTTTTTGTTTTAGACCACATTGAAACATATGATAAGTGGAATTCTATCTTGTCGAAACGTCCCAAATAGGTGCTAAACAAGGTTTCCCCAATTGTCTACACAAGAAAATATAGTCTTGATAGTTTCTAGAACCCGATTTAAATATATCTTTTAACATTTGTTTAAAAAATTCTTTCATTACATCTATCGGGGACACCGCTAAACTGGATTATACAACCAAGTTAATGATGTGTGCAACATATCGACTATGATAAAATATGCTGTCCATATGTGGATTGTATTTTAATTTTAGTCTACCAATTGCTTTTGTATTGTTACTAGCATTATTCAACGTAATTGACAAAAAAATTTCTTCCAAATGAAAATTGACAAACACTTTATTCAACATTTTAAATAAAGCAGGTCTCGTGTGGGATACCGGAAAGTCTTCGAATGCAATGACCCACTTCATCATTTGTCAAGTTTCGGGCTCAATCCAATGTGCGATAACACAAAGGTACGAACCGGGCAAATTATGAGGGGCGGACCAAACATCCGTTGTTATGTTGACACTAGCATTTAAATTAAGAAAACTATCTTTTACATGTTGTTTAGCCGCTTTCCATAATTTTATTGCATCACGTTTTAGAGTAGTGCGACTTACATGATTATACTTTGGTTGGAGATGGTTTTGAAACACCCTCGTCATTCGAGAGTTGTCAAATGGTAAGCCTTCTTGAATCACCAAACCCGCGAATTGTTCACGAACAACATTCGGATTGTACACAAAAAGACTCCCATCTCGAGCCATAGACGATTGGCCCGCTTTCGAAACCGTCTTGAGTGCTTCACAATACGGAATCGTGAAATGGTTCCTCAACCTCGAGTTGGATCCCGCCGCTAAAAAAATACATTGAGCCTTGTTCGACCCATCCGTCATCTTGCAAAGGTTGTAGTGTTGCCAAATTTCGGGTGGTTGGTATAATTTGAGCAATCGTCGGCGCACTTGAAGAACCAACACCGGTGGTAGTTAAACTAGATTGAGTTGTCATTAGTGAAAGAAATTCGGTTTTGCTTTTAAGAGTGTTTTTTGCTTATGAATGTGAATTGTGAAAGTTGTGATTGAACCAATACACAACCCCTCTATTTATACTAAACATAAAATGACAAAATGATAAATATTACACCCAAAAATTTAAAAAAACGCTCCTCCCCTGTCCCTACCCGTTTGAAATTTAAAATTCAAATTCTAAAAAAAACCCCGTAAAATTACAAATTCTAAAAAAAATACCGCCCGTTCCTACCGTTTGTGAAACCGGTGTTTACCATAAGGTTTTTGGTTCGAAAACACGGTTCCAAAGTAAAACAGGTCACCCCAATACCAGGGTTGGGTAAAACAAGGAAGGATTTGTGAAACCAACACCGGACGGTTTATGCCGGTTTTGGTCAAACCCGGTTTTCATTTTTTTTCCAGTTTCGGTTTTTGATTTTTTTGCCCATCTCTAAACAGTGCCATATTTTTGCCTATAAATAACAAGTCATTTATCATGTTTTGATCATCCCTTTTCACACACATTCTCTCTAACATTCTCTAATCCTTAATCTCAGATCGAGTTTACTTTCATGTTTCATTTTTGTTGATTTTCTTATCAGGAGAAGATGTTTCCAAGTTACGCATACTAGTCGATCAAGCTTCAAGTGTACTTCTTGCCAGTACCAGTCATCACATCAAGATCATCCTACTGATTCTTGTTCATCATTCAGTCATTGTAAACATAAAACCCACACTTGTAAAAATGTAGATTGTATAGGGTTGGTTCTACCGGTGTCAAGACTCGGTATTTAGCTTTGTACCGAATAAAGTGTAAGCGACGTATGGTTGGTTCTACCGGTGTTAGGACTCGGTATTTAGCTTTGTACCGAATAAAGTTTATGCGACGTTGTGAGGCTTCTCTGCCAATATAAGGAGCTTGTGGATGTAGTGTTTACGAACTCTCGAGTTTGGTACTCGAGGAGTGGAGTAGGGCAAAAAAAAAGTCCTTGTAGCCGAACCACTATTAATACTCGCGTCATAACTATATCCTTTTGCATTAATATGAGCATGTCCATTTTCAGTTCCATAGCGTCCAAATATGGGACATTTACAAAAGTTATCAATCTCTCATAAAGTTTCAGCAAAAAAATATCTTGCACATAATAACAGAATAGTTACTATTCATATCACATTATATTTGTGAGATAACAAATGTCCTTTGAGGTTTATATTTGTTAAAATACAAAATTCTTTCTTGTGATAAATTTATTGCAATAACGAAGGCACAAACTCGAATTAGAATCCTTATGTAAAATGTTTTCCTAATAGGGAAAACAGATATATAAAACTCAATCATATAACGTATATAAACTGTAGTTTCGAATCATATTTTAATAGAACTTCCAAAAGTTATTGGAAGTTCTATTAAAATATGACACCATAACATTTTTATCCAGATAATTCCGTGTCTAGATGCTACTCATATACGAAAGCAAATCTCTAAATTTAGTAACTGAATATTAACACTCTCTTAAGCCTCCTTGGTCTTTTCAAATCAACCCAAGTTCCTTCCACATCCATCCAGCATCATCTCGTAGCCTAATCACTGTTTACATCCAAAAAAATCTGTTATAAATGGCTTCTTTCCTTTACTCGGTGACCCTTTCTTGTCTACTTGTTTATCCTTAGCTTGTTTCTGAGCCATATCATTGTCGCCAATTGTTGTTTCTTCATGAATTGATTTCCTTTGCTTTCCTTTACTCTTTAGCCCTTTCTTGTCTACTTGTTTATCCCCATCTCGTTTCGGAGTAGACTGCTGTTCTCTTGCATTTACTGCTTCTTTATCCATATCATAGTCGGCAATTGTTGTTTCTTCAGGAATTCCAAACTGGAAAAACAAGAATTAGGAAGTGTTAACGATTGGAGTTCCAAACCTATGATACCAAAGGTTGCATACACCCAAACCAGTATCCGTTTATGTTTATGTACTTGTGCATGTACACCAAAGACATACACATGTTGCATAAACATAAAAAAAAAAGGGGACGATTTCATGTAGTTTTTTAATTGCTATTACCTACCTTTGCTCTCAAGCTGCTGCTTACTTTTTCCATCTTATGTTGTGTAGCATACCCAATAGCAATTTCAGCAGAGTTCTGTAGAGATAGATGGCTGGCAAGCCCATGAGCTCTATCATGATTCTTGGCTGTAGTAAAAAAGATGAAAAATATTAATTATCTCACTCAGTTGATTTTTTTTATTTTGTAAAATATTATAATCATAAGTAATAACAGTAGAACAAGACCACAGTTTCTTCTGTCCCTATTTAGTTATTAAACTTTGTTTTAGTTATTAAAATCTGGAATGAGGTATGAACCAAACCTTTGCAGCATTGTAGAAAGAGAAACAAGATAGATTCGTCCAATTCTGTTGCTTTCTTTTTTATCTCATCATCCATCCAATTGGACACTCGATCCATTGATTTTTTCTCTTTATTCCTTCTCTGCATCTGTCCAGGAAAAACAATCAACAATGCAAAACATCAAACATTTTGTACAATGTAAGCTTCTTCTACCATTATTCTATTATATGTATAGAGACAAATCTTTTTAAGACAAATTTATCTACCTCTGCGACTTCCATTTTCCCAAAAATTAAGCTGCTTTCTAGCTCCTTGTTTCCAAGATTATGTGATGCAACCGAAATTGAAGTACCTAATACTGTATGCCCACCAGCGTAAGACATCTGAATGATGAATAACATAATATCAGTTTCAAAAACAAATCAGTAAGAAAAAAGCAAATTAAAAAAACAATATGTAACTGCATGTTAGTATTACATACCTTTGGAAATTCATCAGGGTGTTTGCATAGTATACAATACAGTTTCCCAGAGTCAAATCCAACAATCCAGCAAGTATGTCCTTTCTTTACTTCTTTACATGCACCAGCACTGCATACAAAAATATGGCACTTAGCATAAACCGATTGAACACATTTACAGATGCACTTCTTTGGTTGTTTTAAGTAATGTTTACCGAAATACTTCCAGCCAGATTCCTCCAAATTGATAGGTAAGAAGTCGGAATACCCCCTGGCCATATAAAAATCAAATTTGTTACAATTTTTTAGCTAAATACTTTCATAGTAGCATCAAGTCATGGGCTTGGTAGAGACAATACCATAGAGTCAAAGCAACCAATTTGACCTTGTTCACTAAAGCCAAACCATGTCAAAGATGAACCATTACTCAATGGCAGCAGTCCTCTAATAGGCTGGGTTTCATTGGCTATATTAAATACTCTAAACTCTAGTCCATGCTCATGAGATTGAGATGAATGGGTAACAACTGCAAGTTCATCCTCGTAGCCTGATGCGGTCACTACTGGTCCATCAAGTAAAAAAGTATACATCTGCAAATGAAAAATAAGGAAAAAAACTAACTTTATAGATGCAGATTATAAGTGAAAAATAATCATACAATGAACCTTAGGATTCATATAAAAAGACCTGCACAGATTGCATAGAGAAAATTCGAAGATATTTTAAACTTGTGGCCGCAGCTACCCAAAAACTGCCGAGCGCTACGGCTGTTACTTCTTCTTTTTCCATATTCATATACCACTACAATTTAACAAATATTAGATATCTTGGAACCATTACATTATATGCTAATGTAAGCACCGAACAAAGCGTAATAAAATTATAAATGGTTTAACTACATTTTTGGTCCTTACGGTTTGCCGGGTATTTCACTTTCAGTCTATTTTTTTAAAAAAGTTTCGGGTTTGGTCCAAAATGAAACATTTGTTCCGGGTTTGGTCCAATTTTCCGTTGACTGTTAGTTTGACTAAGTTAACTAGTACACAATGACAAGAATACCCTTATTTGATATTGTGAATTTACTAAAATACCCTCCCATTGACTTTATTATTTTTATTTTATTATCTATACTTATTTTCCACCCAACAACCCTCAATATCTTTCCCTACACGAATCACAAACACATTTCTCGTTTTCCATTAACAAAACTAAATTCCTATATTTCTTTCAATAAACTCCCATAAAACAAAATCATGTTTTTCTCTTTTCGAATAGTTGACCACAAACACTTCTTTCATTTTCAATTTTTCACACACCCACACACTTGTCGTGTCTTTTAAAACCAAGAATCATAAACCAATCCAAACCAAAAACAAGATGGTTTGTAATAAAGACCCACGAAAAAATCCACAAATTTTCGCATGCAACCATTTGTGGTAATTCTTTGAGGTCTCAGTTGAGAAGATCTTTGTAAGGTCTTGTTGGTTTCGATTGATGATCTTGTTAAAGGTCTAAGGTAGGCTTTGTTATGATGAGGATGAAACACTTCAAACCACCCATCACCACCCACACACACTCACGAAACATACCCATTGCGGATTTGAGAGATTCCGGCGACTGTGTTGTTAGGTGGCTGTGGTGATGCTTTCCATAGATTGGTCGTGGGCGGTGGCCAGTAGTTGGAGGTGGTTGTAGATTGTGTGTGCTTTTCATGTGTGGGTATGTGATACTTTAGGGGTATGTGTATGTGTAGGGTGTGAAGAAGACCATGCATGTTTGTGTTAGTATTTTGTGTTTGTGGAAGTGGTGATGGTGGTGCAGTGAGGGTGGATGTGTTCTGAAGATGAAGATGTGTTTTTTTTTTCTTTGGGTAAAAGACATAAAATACCAACAAACTTTTCAATTTGTCATGACATGACCAACGAACTATTTTTCGTCCTACCTACACCAACGTACATTCAAATATTGTTCCGATATCACCAATATGACCCTAAAATGACTAAAATGACCTTAAAGTGGATGTAGGGAAGACGAGGTAAAATGACTATATTACCCTCGTCTTCCCTACATCCACTTTAAGGTCATTTTAGTCATTTTAGGGTCATATTGGTTATATCATAACAATATTTGAATGTACATTGGTGTAAGCAGGACGAAAAATAGTTCGTTGGTCATGTCGGGACAAATTGGAAAGTTTGTTAGTATTTTATGGCTTTTATCCTTTTTTTTGTAAAGGGTTACCCCGGTAAATATATTAAAACCGAAAAGATTAAGTACAGATGGAATGTGACTGACATGCCACATTAACCTCAAGCTACAGACAGCTTGAAAAACTCCTACACCTAGTGCTTATGACATGCCATAAACATAAATAATTGAAACTAGAAACAAATGACCAAGCTAACCAGCAAAAGCCGTGAAAGTAGATGAACTTTCACCGTACTTTGAAATAAGTTAGCCGATTCATCATATATATTTTCAACATCTTCATCACTTTCATCTTCCAAAGCAGAATAATGATTAAATGTAGCAATATTACCTTTCTTTGTAGAAGTAATAGTGGTCTTCGTATATGACGATTTAGATGAATTACCCACATTAGTAGCTCTCTTCTTTGGTGCGCTTGTAGTCGCCTTAGGCTCATACCTAACAGTTTGTTTTACCGAGGGACCACCATTAGTAGACATGGATTTACCCTTCTTCCTTTTTCTCGCAGTTTGGAAACCATCATTAGTTTTCTCAACAGTAAGAGTAACAACATTAGAAGTAGCAATAATAGGAGGACTCACCACCTTTTTTGGGCACATGACCAAATATCTTACATATATCACACCTGGGCGACCTCCATTCATATTCAACACGAATAGTTTCTTTGGTGAAATCATCCCCAATAAGTGAAGGAATACCAATAGTAACAACATCCACGAGATCAGCCTCTGAATTTACCTCAATTAAGCATTGATCAAAGCTACTCCTACCCCACGAATCATTACACATGGAACTTGTGTAAGAATCAAGCATAACAGGTTTGCCAATGAACGTAACAATTAAACTAATATCATCCTCTTCAAAGCCTTGAAGAGGAACATCATGCAATTTAACCCATATCGGAATGCTAGTCAATTCTTCTTTAAGCAAGCTAGTATCCATCGATCATTTCTTGAGAATGATTGGAGAATTACGTATCATCCAAGGACCACCCTCCAAAACAGCTTCTAATCCAGCCCGTGTATAAAATTTAAAGAGAAAGAAGCCTTTGGTATTCATCATAATTCTTTCAGCCCATGTTTCGCCTAGTTGTTCCTAGCATAGTATTCAACAACCGAAAACGCAATTCTCTTTCCAATAAAGTAACCATATAGAGTGTGTTCAAAACGTGTACTAATCTTTTCAATAACTTTACGGGGAATAGAGATGTTAACACCATCAAATACGGGATCAACTACCAAGGGACGAAAGTTAGAAGTAACTTTTGGTTGGTCCTTAGCACTCGTACCCGTAGCTCCAGCATAGGATGTTGACTTGGTATTGATGTCCACAGATTGCACAATAGGATCACTAGGCGTAACCTTACTAGGTATTCTATCATTAAGATTTTCAGCCTTAAGAGCTTCCAACGTAGCACAGAAAGTATCGGTAACCTCCTGACGCTTTTCATCAGACAATTCGAACCACACCTCAAATTTGCCCAATTCAATGTTCCTAGTGAAGTCCTCAAAATCTTTATGAGTTTTAAGCTACACACCAAATTATTCAGAAATTAGATCATGATGAGTAAATGGGGTAGATTGGAACTCAGATTCCACAATAGTGTCACTCGAAGCCCTAGGAGCAGCCGAGAATGATGACACCCTTGTATTATCTCCCTGATCAAAACCTTCACTCGCAACCACCGCAACACTAGCACTAGTATCTTGATGATAGAAGGAGTCCAAGTTAGGGTATGATGAAACCCTAGCTGGTTGAAAACACTCGTATTACAATCATCAATCGTAGCACCTATAGTACCTTTTGTAGCATGCAAAATAGCTCTTACCATTAACATGGTTAGTAGTTAATTTATTCATCTCATCAATCACCTTAGAAAAGCTATTGGCAATACCGCGTATTGAATCTTCCCCAACAATCGTCTCTCCCCTACTCTCCATTCCAACCGAAAGCAAGACAAGAAACCCTAAAAAACCCTAAACAATTAGAACCAGTAGATCGACTAATGAACAGCAACCAGATCCACGTCAATCTCAAATCGAAATCTTTAGATAACTAAAGCATGAAAAGAAAGATCCATAACGCAAAACTAATAAACAAATAAAAGAAACACTAATATGGTGATAAAAGGCGAAACCCTAAAAAATCCGATCCCTAAATTCTAATGAATCTGCAACCCTATAAAGAACTTGTTAAGACCATGTAATCAAAGATTAAAAGTAAGAACAAGGACGTTATACAACATTCGAAACATATTAGAACAAAGAAGGTCTATCTATAAGGCAAAACCCTAACCCGTCGAAACCCTAAATTCAAAAAGAACCGCAACCCTGAAGACGATCTATTGAAACTGCTAATCGAATGATTAATAAGAAACGTTATAAGGCCAAGGATCAAGAAGAAACAAAGAGATTCGATCGAGATTAGAGGGAGGGAAAGAAATCGCCATAATCGCCAATAGTAGAGAGAAACGAGGGTTTTTGGGATTACAAGATGAAGATGTGTTTGTAGATGAAGACAAATAAAAGAAAAAAAATGAGTAGAACTAAAGAAAGAGACTTGTTAACTATAAAAAATGGACCCCACTTTGTTCCTAGTATTAACTCAAAAAGACACAAATACCCTTGGTTTTAACAGTCAATATAAGTCAAAGTAACGGCGTTAGAAAAATTGGACGAAACCCGCAACAAATGTTTCATTTTGGACCAAACCCCAAAATTTTAAAAAAATTGGACTAAAAGTGAAATACCCGGCAAACCACAAGGACCAAAAATGTAGTTAACTCAAAATTATATAAATGAGAGTAAATCATGGATGAACAAACCTTGGAACTACTGTCTAAGGTACTGAACATGATGGTGCTGATGCTTGTCTCGCCTCGGCAGGGACATGCAAATATGGCTCCATGTTTGTTCATGGCACCCATAGAGTAACCCAAGGTATCTTTGATGAGTGGAGGTCTATTTGCCTTTCCTTGATCATGATAATCGATCTGCACCCGAACCATAGTATATCAACACAAAATGATGTTTAGGGGATAATATTACTTTACAAAATGATTTGTGTTTACAAGGGAAGGCAAGAACTTATGATAACTTTTCAAATTTTGTCATTCAAGAAAATAAAAAGCATTTAAATTTTCTTGACATCTATAACTACAAATTCAGTAGGAGGATAATATAGACCTGTATATGAGTGAGATCCTTATGCTTCCATGTCATTAACTTTCCGAGCATGTTATAGCATAAAAATCGCTTATCACCATGCGTAGCGCCCGGCTGAAAAGATTCGTGCCTGATGAGACCACTTGATGTCCCCTCACCAACTTTAGCACCAAACAACTTTTTGGGAACTAAACGAAGAACTTCCTGCTGTACTAATGGCGTCCCTTTACTAGATTCAGGTTCAAGGCTTTTGGCTGATTTAGACTCTGTCATTACAGGAGGAAGAAGCTGAGTACATTTTTTTAAGACCATCTCAGGATGATCATTCTCCTCCTTATCGTCAGACTCTGTCATTAGCAAAGGAATATCAAATTTACGTCTTTTGTTGAGGTTCTGGTGAGCAGGACGAACATTCTCCTCCTCATCGTCGGAGATTTGTTGATCTAGTAATCTTGCATTATGCTTTCTGGGTTTTGAGGGGGACTTCAACTTTGTGGTGACAGTAGTGTCCCAAATACCATACCTTCCCTTGACATCAATAAGTGCAAGTGCACTTTTTGATGGTCTCCAGGCAATGGAAGATACAATATCATCGAACTGAGAACTTTCAACAATTGTCTTTTGATTAGTATTCCAGATGACCACATGCCGGTCTAGACCAGATGTAGCAATGTACCTTCCATTGGGTGACCAAGCCAAGCAGTAAAGTGGCAACCGGATAGGATGGCTCAATGTAAATAGCATCTCAGTTCCATCTCGGTTATACATAGTCACATTAGATTTGTTGCTGGAAATGGCTAACAGTTCTCCATTTGGACTCCAGGCGACCGAATTTGATAATAAGTATGAATCATAAGTAACCATTCCTATGCATTCTAGTATGTTTGTAGTATCAGCAGTCTCAAGATCCCAAATCAAGACTGTTCCACCTGAGTCAACAGAAGCTAAATATTCTCCTCTTGGATCAGAAGCTATCCCTATTATAGGCCACAGATGCCCATGTAACTTGCAAAAAACACAACCATCTTTGATTCGTGTCCTTGTAATTACACGATCATCGCCACCTACTTCCAAAGAGGTCCCCGAATTACAAAAAGATAAGGCGTGGATGGGCTTTTTCCAATTGGTAACTGTCTTCAAAAGGTCTCCTCCTGGGAAATTAGAAAATTTACTTTACACACGAGTTGAAGCAGTAAGTAGAAGTGACAGGGTATGATATCCTTCTATTCTAACAATGCAGAGTAATGTAACAAGTACTTTGTGAATTTCAATGAAACGAAAAGAAAAAGATGCAAAATCTAAGAAACTAAAAATCAAGAATCTAGTAAAAGACAACTAGTTAACTTGATGGGTAACAATGACATCACATTGACATGGAAACAACTTGTTTAATCAGTATTTATTTGTATTATTGTTTGCGAATCAAAGAAGTTCAATTTCAGTAATTAGATAGCTAAATCAGTAGTGCCTTTTCAGGCCAAAATAAGGTCTGGAGCTAATTTTAATGATCAAATATGCTTAGAAATAAATCAAACAGTTTTTTTTGTTCAAAGAATTAGGTCAAAGAGCAGTCAAAACAGTTTATTTTTGTGGTCAAAGTGCTGATTAAAACGGTCAAAGTACTAAATTCTGTGGTTAAAAAGAAAAAAGAAAAAAAATCAATCAATCGATCAAAACTGCTTACGTATTTTATAAGACCTGGTAACAAAGATACAAAGCTTTCAGTTTAGGCGCACAAACATCAAGTTAAGAGCAAAATTCTTAGAATCAAGCGCACAAACATCAAGTTAAGAGCAAAAATTTTAGAATCAAGCGCACAAACATCAAAGCCAAGAACATAACAGGTGCAAGAACATAAAAAAAAAAAAGCAGGCGCAGACTTAAAGAAAGCACAAAAAAAAAAATGAGGCTCTTAGAGGTACTCAAACGCACAAATTAGTGTAATAATATACAAAGTGCTTGAATTGATTAAACAAGTTGGCAGAGATAATTAATTACTCATATAATCACAAAACAAAACATTATTGACAACAAGAAAAGACGAGAATTACCAGGTAACTGATATATTTTGACTTTGCAGTCAATTGAAGCAGAAGCAACTAATAAAGAATCAAGACATAGAGCCAATGCCGTGACGCCATCCTCGTGATTAGCCAACACTTTTGATGCACTATTTTTGTTTCGGATAACAACTGAATTGTGTGAAGTAGAAGCTGTAATGATTGTGTCCCCATAATATACAATTGAACACCTTGCGTTTTCTTCACCCGTCGTCTTGTGATCATTGTGGACCAACATTTTGTGGGGTTCGCTAGACGACATTGTTATTAGACGATAAATATATGGTTATTACATAATCAATATAATATTAATTTATTATTTTTAGGGTTTCTATCAGAGTTTAGGGGTCGTTTCGTCGGAGAATCAAACATTAATATGCACTACAACAAAAGCCCCTTTCCCCAGCGACATGTCGCTGGGAAATATTTTCATGAAATTTGATAAAGAATTTCAACGAAAATCTAAGCGGGAAATTATCCCGACAGTGTTTCCCCAGCGACATGTCGCTGGGGATACTTTTGTTCATTGTTTAGTGCGTAATTAGTCCATAATTGTTGTAGCGTTAACTTAACAGGCTTATTTATTAGGCTGGCCCGTTTATAAGTTAACATATTTTCGGGTTTGGGCTTAGTTTCCCCAGCGACATGTCGCTGGGGATGTTCGTTTGACTTTTAAACAAACTACGTTTTTAGGCTATTTTCGGTCCAATATTCCACATACTAACTAAATTTACTTCAAAGTTAACTGAATTTTACTCCTAGCTACCACTATATGTAATCATAATACACGGAATGACCAAATCGATTAACGTTTATTATTAAAACATCAAATTACATTAGAAATCGATAAACACTCAAACATTAAAGCATAACTCATACATTCCAAATGCTAGATTGATTTATCTTAATGAAAAACTACTCCATATTAAGGTTTCCCATCCCATTATAGATCTCGTGAAGTATTGCAGCTGACTCAAGTGTGTGGTTCTCGGGATGCCTTTCCATCTCTAATTGTCCCTCTAGTATCCTTATCCTTGCCTGGATCTAACTTCATATTATCTCACGATGTTGTCTGTTTCTTAATAAACACATTTTTGCTCCCTCGTTAAAACT